>CAUYRH010152086.1:0-20503 GCA_963574655.1 Perodicticus potto
GGGCGCCTGTAGTCCCAGCTACTTGGGAGGTGGAGGCAGGAGACTCCCTTCAGCCCAGGAATTGGAGGTTGCTGTGAGCTGTGATGCCACAGCACTCTATCCAGGGTGACAGCTTGAGGCTCTGTCTCAAAAAAAAAAAAAGAAACATTCATGCAAAGGTTAAAAACTATTTTGGGCTCGGCGCCTGTGGCTCAAAGGGCTAAGGCGCCAGCCACGTACACCTGAGCTGGCGGGTTTGAATCCAGCCCAGGCCCGCCAAACAACAATGATGGCTGCAACCAATAAATGGCCGGGCGTTGTGGTGGGCGCCTGTAGTCCCAGTTACTTGGGAGGTGGAGGCAAGAGACTCGCTTGAGCCCAGGCATTGGAGGTTGCTGTGAGCTGTGATGCCACAGCAATCTATCCAGGGTGACGACTTGAGGCTCTGTCTCAAAAAAAAACTATTTTGGAATTTGTAAATGGCTTAGCCTGACAAGTGGCTGACGAAATACAATTCTGCGTTGAATTTTATGTTAAAATGAATTTGTTTTGTCATGTGTATTATAATTCATATTAGAAAAGCTAGTAATCATTTTACTGTTACCTCCACTTTTGTTGAGGGAGGAACCTGCAGAAAAACAAGAGCTTAGCTCTTATCCAACAGCAGAAATGAATTGCAGTCGGAACAAACAAAAGACTTAATTATAGCCTTTCAATGTAAGCAGGAATAGTACACGTGTAACTGAAATCTTATCCAAGACAAATAAAGGGGGGTGGGTGGGGGGAAATGAAAGAATTGAAGTTAACTGGAATAATGGAGTGTGGAAGAAGAAATCAGAATTAACTTCCATCCTTCTATAAAACGATATTGGTAAAAATAAAGTAGGCATGTTGAGTCTTGGAAAGGATTTTCAACTGATTTTGAGTCTGCTTTGTTTAACTTTCCCCAGAATAATATTTCAGCCCTGGTGGTAAAAAAAGAAAAGAAAAAAAAAATTACAATAGATATTGTCTATATAGTTTAATGAAATAAAGGCATATGTGACTTGAGTATAGATGACAAAATGTGTAATTTCTGGCTTAAGCTGGGAGCAAGGGGTGTGTTACACAAAATACATCATAATAAACCTCTTATCACAAGGCAAGTTGACACTTCCCAGAGTCGCATAATCATGTCACTTGGTAAAATGAGCAGGCCGGGAAATGAGGAAATATTAATCCAAAGGATGTTTTTAGCTCTGAATCACAACAGGGCCAGGCAGGTCAGCCCAATTGTTGGGCGTCTACAAGATGCTGGGTTGTCTCCCGAATTGAACACGATTTTCAGCTAACCCTAATTTGTGAAGTCACTATCACAACTGCTGATGTGTCACCCCTGCTGTAATTGCTTAGGCTCCTTGCGTTACCTGTTAGAACTAACCGACTTAACACAAATGTCATGAGCATGTGACTCCCGCGCCATCTGTGTACATTCGTTATAAAGCTTTTTAGACACACAACGCAAGGGGAATAACCTGCATCCCTTCCCGCCGTGCAGATGAGACTGCCTCTTTGAACTCTGAAGGTCAAAAATTGCAAAAACAGAACAACAAAAGCACAAAACTCAATTCAAGACCAATGTCATAAAAACTTTGCAAGGAGAAGAAAGCAACGATTTCCACATGGCAGCGTTCTGTGAGGGAGGAGGATTTGTCCTCCTCGGTGGTCACCTCAGTCACCCCTTCCAAAATGCCTGTGCCTTCTCTCCACAGCCACACCGGCCCCTGAGGGAAGGGCTCAACTATAATTTGAACTTTACCTTGGAAATGAGAGCAATGTAACCTAAAAACTTGTATCCTTGTGTTAATTTGAAATAAAAAA
Organism: Perodicticus potto; assembly: GCA_963574655.1. Lineage (NCBI taxonomy): Eukaryota > Metazoa > Chordata > Mammalia > Primates > Lorisidae > Perodicticus > Perodicticus potto. Next base: position 1,840 of record CAUYRH010152086.1, read on the forward strand.
AAATAAAACGCCTATGCCCCGTGTCACCCACACAGCCACAGCTGCTTCCAGCCCATCCTTGCGGCCCACGAAGAGGCTGAGAAGTCGTGGAAAATAAAGCCACCGGAAACAGAGGAGAGGGACCACCGTGCCAGGCAGGATGTTTGCAAAAAGCCAGCCCTTGATAATCACCTTTCCACATTCCTCTGTTTCCTGTACCGATAACATCAGCCCTTATCTGAGAAGATTTCAACTGAACTTCCGCAGAGAATTTTCATGAATATTTTGATGTCCACTGATTAAAAGGGGAGGATAATGGGGTCTAACCACAGAGGCTCAGTTATCAAAGCTGAAACAGCCACCATGGTCGGAAGCCTCAGTGTAATTTACTCCCATTAGAGTATTAGAAATCTGTGTATCGGGGTTGGGCTGTGACATCTACATACTTTCAAGTCTCCGCTCTTGTCAGTCTCCGGAGAGATCAGAGAATGTCATTGCTCGGATCACTAAGTCAGCACAGAACCACAGCCCCTGGGGCTGGACACAACACTTCTGGGAGAGTAACTAAGCTCTTGTTTAACAGGAGTGGCGGTCACGTTGCTTTGAAATCCTTCGTCTATCAAAGCTACCCAAATGCTGCTGGCCTCCTCAGCCCTGCAACTGAAGGGGGTTTTTTGGTTGCTGTTTTGTTTTGTTTGTTTGTTGAGACAGAATCTTACTCTGTCACCCTGAGTAGAGTGCTGCGGCATCATAGCTCACAGCAACCTCAAACTCTTGGGCTCAAGAGACTATCCTGCCTCAGCCTCCCAAGTAGCTGAGACTACAAGCACCCACCATCACACCCGGCTAGTTTTTCTGTTTTTAATAGAGATGGGTTCTTGCTCTTGCTCAAGTTGGTCTTGAACTCCTGAGCTTAGGCGATCACCTGCCTCAGCCTCTCAGAAGTTATTTTGTTTTAGAGTTGATGTTTCCGTTCTTTCTTTCACATAAAATCCCAGTGGATCAAAAGGAGTTTTGAAAATCTTTGTGCAGAAAGGTTTATCAACTAGGCCATTTTATTATTGCTTGAGAAAAGTCTAGAAAGTGTCCCTTCCCACATGAGCAGTCTAGAGAGGAAAGACTAAGGTGAACTACGTTTCAGAGGTATTACATTTGTTTTTTTTGCAGTTTTTGGCCAGGGCCGGGTTTGAACCCACCACCTCGGGTTTATGGGGCTGGTGCCCTACTCCTTTGAGCCGCAGGTGCCGCCACCCGGTTTTACATTTTTTAAAAACCTCAAAAAATAGAAGTATGGTGAATCCTCAGATTACTCAAATTAGACCTTCTATTTGATCCTGCAATCTCATTACTAGGCATCTACCCAGAAGGAAAAGAAAACCATTTTATCCTAAGGACATTTTATCATGGCACTAGACTGTTTATCACAGCTCAATTTACAATCGCCAAGATGTGGAAACAACCTAAATGTCCATCAACTCAGGAATGGATCATCAGACTATGGCATATGAATATAATGGAATACTATTCAGCCGTAAAAAGCATGGAGACTTTACACATTTTGTATTAACCTGAATGGAGCTGAAACACATTCTTCTTAGTAAAGTATCAGAAGAACGGAAAAGCAAGTCTCCAACATACTCAATGCTAATATGAAGCCAGTCGAGGATCTAATACACACCCACATAGGAGAAAAACTCAATTCAGTTCAAGCTGGGAGGAGGAGAAACGGGGGCTGGAGGAGGGGGGGGAGGGGATGTGTGAGCTTCCACGTCCTGGGCACCACGTGAGGGTACACGGCACACCTCCTGTGGAGGTGCACAACTACAGCAGGGACTCTACCTAAGAAACACAAACATTGTAACCTACTGGTTTGTACTCCCATATTAATCTGAAATTTTAAAAAACCAAAAAATAAATCCCTGCAGTAGCTATTTGAGATCTAATTTTTGACACTGATGACAAAAATGATAAGAATGGTATCAGGAGCTAAGACTGCGTGTACACGGGCCGATAAGTGAAGCTACGGCACAGGTAATATCTGAAGGGGAATGTACTTGTGATCCTTAAAAAATGCTATGTTAAGCAGGTTCTCAGAGTTTTTTTCTGTCCTTACCATAATAGATAAAAAGCAATGTATATTTGACAGACAGAGAAATCAACTCACAGGACACAAAGAGAGTAAGAGAATCGTCAAAGGTTACACGGCCAGGGCATTCCAGGTTCAGACTCTAAACCAATTGTCTCAGAAGGCATTTCACATGGCTTCTGACCCTGCCAAAGAAAATGGAAGATCAGCTATCACAAGATATATTGGAGCAGTGTTAGTTATTAGAGGGAAAACCACGACTGTGGTAGCAGACTTAATACCGGATGACATCATTTTCTTCATGGAATAAGCCAGGAAAATGTTTTCCTTTGCACCTTCTCAGGAGCCAGCTGAAAGGCAGCCGACTGCTTCACGAGGGCCTTGCTAGGCACTTTTCTGAACTCTAACTTTTGATGGATAAGGTATAATTTTTAACATGAGAATTTTTTTTTTTTTTTTTTTTTTGAGATAGAGCCTCAAGCTATCACCCTGGATAGAGTGCTGTGACATCACAGCTCACAGCAACCTCCAATTCCTGGGCTCAAGCGAGTCTCCTGCTTCTGTCTCCCAAGTAGCTGGGACCACAGGCACCCACCACAACACCCGGCCATTTCTTGTTTGCAGCCGTTATTGTTGTTTGGCGGGCCCGGGCTGGATTCGAACCCGCCAGCTCAGGTGTACGTGGCTGGCGCCTTAGCCCGTTGAGCCACAGGCGCCAAGCCTTAACATGAGAATTTTATAGCCAACTGTGAAGTGAGAGGAAAAAGTTGTGTTGAGTGATATAAAGACAGGTAAGATCAAGTTAGACGTGAAATGCCATTTCCACTTCTTTTGACTTGAGAACAAAGAAGAAGATCTTACTCCCTACAGAGAGGAGATATTGAAGATGAAAATGCAAAGTTGGGGGGTTTCAGCCTAAGACTCTCTCTCCATCATAGAAAAAGCAATAGTTTAGGGTTTTGGAAAAGATTAAGAGAGAGATGTGGCCGGCGCGATGACTCATGCCTGAGATCCCAGCACTCCGGGGGGCTGAGGCAGGTGGATGCCTTGAGCTTGGGACTTTGAGACCAGCCTGAGCAAGAGTGAGACCCCTGTCTACTAAAAATAGAAAAACTAGCCACGGGCCGAAAGGAGAGGGAGAGAGACAGAGAAAGACAGATGTGTCTTTGAGAAAGGCCTGTTAAGGACATGAATTATTAGGGCAGAATAGTGCAGGTATGGCAAAGTCTCTTACTCTCTGTGAACAGCAGGGAAAGAGATACACAATTCTATTTGTGAGATCACAGGCATTCTGCAGATTTATGACTTTTTACATTCATTTTAAGGCATCCTAAAGATGCATGACTTAAAGTGAATGTAAAATATGAACCTAGCAATGTCTGCTTTTCACAGCTATGGCAGAGTTTGATTTGCAAATGCATTTGATTTGGTGAAATGGCACTTTGTCATTTATCCCCTGGCTTAATAAACAATCCAACACTCATTTGCTCCCTTTCCCCACACTGCTAACAAACTGCATTATGATTTAGTAAAATTACCCGGTATTTGGGGAAGCGGGGGTGGGGGGCTAAGGAGATTAGAGACGAGATAGGGTTATATTACAGAATGATGTTTTCTAGGAAATAATCTTTGCCTTGGGGCATTATAAAATAAGCAAGTGGGGAAGGCAGTTACAGGATATTGCAAATTTGTTTTTATCAGCGGAGTCTGCAGTAATACTCGATAGCTGACCACCTTATTAGCACACACGCAAAACTAGATTGCATTTCCCTTGGTTTTGCCCTTATCTTATTTAATATTCCTTCAAAACTTCTCACTCATAACACGGCACGGCAGGAAGAGAATTCTGTGGACGCATAAATAATTCATCGGCACCTGACGGCGGAAAAATCGTGCCAGACAAAAACAAGGACTAAAAAAGGAGAACAAGAAGTTAAATCGAAATGTTGTTAGAAAATAATAAATAAATAAATAAACGTTGTTAGAGGGGGGGAAACAAACAAATGAAGAAACACTCCAGTGTAAATCTAACTGAAGGAGTCAGAACTAATAAAAAATGAAATTGCTCTCTCAATGAGGATGTGTATATAATTGTACACTTTGGCCCACATCTTGGCAATGGAACTAACTCATCAGGGATTGTCCTGAACTGGAATAACTTCAGTGCCTGGGAGATTGTTAATGTTAAGACACAGAAGTGTCAGCTCAATCTAAAGAGATTTCTGCCTCTATTGACAAAGTGCTCTTTCTTACCTTCTAGGATAACATTCTGAACCTATGCCCGGGCCTCTTACAATCGCCTGTCAATCTGCTTGCCCACTTCAGTGGGAGGAGTGTGATGTCTCAAGACTTTAGAATAATACAGGTGCTAGGGCTGGATGAAAGATAGTGACTGATTTTTGATGAGAGTGTGTTCGAAACATTAAAAGTATTTGGAAGGAGAAAGCATTTTAATAGCCTTAGGTTTGATGATACTTTGTAAAGCATTTAACATTTGGTATGTATTTCTATCAAGAGATACTTAATAGAGTGGTATTGATTAGTTTATTTTCCTATGAGCACTGAAGCTTGCACAAAAATGGAAAAACAACGTGAAAAACAATGAGTATCTAAAATCTCAAAAAATGCAAGCGCACATATCTTAAAAATTTAAGGCATGACAAACATCCAAATTAGCCAGGAGTGGTGGCTCATGGCTATGATCTCAGCACTCTGAGAGGCCTAGGTGGGAGGCTCCCTTGAGCTCAGGAGTTTGAGACCAGCCTGAGCAGGAGTGAGACCCTGTCTCTACTAAAAATAGAAAAACTAGCTGAGTGTGGTGGCAGACTCCTGGAGTCCCAGCTACTTGGGAGGCTGAGGCAGGAAGATCCCTTGAGCTATGATGACATCATGGCACTCTACCCAGGGTAACAGTGAGACTTAGTCTCAATAAATAAATAAATAAACAAACAATCAAGCTACCTTTTTATTAATTAGCGTTATACTTCCCTATGTGTTTAATTCTTTAATTCTACCTACCGATGGAGTGATGATAATAATAAGGGTTCACATGCATTTAAACTATGTGCCAGACACTATGCTAAATCCTTTGCAAGATTTATCCCATTGAATCCTCCTGTCCTCCTATCAGTTATCAACAATTTAAAGAGGAGGGAATGTAGCACAGATGAGGAAACTTAGATAAGAAACTAGTCTATTATGATAAAGCTATAAGTGGTAGTGCTGGATTCCAGCAGTCTGAATCCTGAAGATGTAATTTTTTTTTTTTTTTTTTTGAGACAGAGTCTCACTCTGTCACACTAGGTACAGTGCCCTGGCATCATCGTAGCTCACAAGAACCTCAAACTCCTGGGCTCAAGCGATCCTCCTGCCTCAGCCTCCCTAGTAGCTGAGACTACAGGCACCTGCCACCATGTCTGGCTAGTTTTTCTATTTTTAGTAGAGACGGGAGTCTTTCTCTTGCTCAGGCTGGTCTAGAACTCCTGAGCTCAAGGGATCCTCCGACCTTGGCCTCCCAGAGTGCTGGGGGCACAGGCTGAGCCACTGCACCTGGCCCTGAATTCTTAAACACTCTGTCATTTTCTGGGCTCATCAAAGAAGAAAACATTATCCACTAGTTCTATCATTAATAAGCAAAATTAGGTATGTGTGGAGTCTGTCTAAGACCTTGACCAACAGATCTACGGAACTGAAGGGACATTGGTTTTAAAATGATGTCATCCATCAAGCAGTTGTCTCAAAATAAGGACATCAAAGAAGTTATAATTTTTGACACCATTATTTTCCAATCACAAGAGCTTACTTTTTTAATTCAATAAGCATTTGCGATCACAAACCATGTACCTGGCTTTTGAAAACTGATAGGAAGGCTTAGACTGGAAATACATGATACAGGTATTTCACCTAGTAGACAGGAGTCAGCCGATTTCCTGCATGTCTATGCGCTTTTCGTGGGCGTCTGGGCCTTGGTGTTGACAGAAGACACCATATTCTTCTTATGTTCTCTCCTGAGCACTGAAGCTTTTTTAGAATAAAATAAAGTCTCTCTCCCTGTCATTTTTTTTTTCATTATCAGCATTTAAACAGCAGCTAGTGTTGGAAGTGAAGGATTCTCTAAGAGAAATCTGTTAGTTCTTTACAGTGTTTTGAGCCCCTCTGCCCTTTATGGGATAAAGGCCTTTTTATCCATTTGCATCTTATGAATAGTATCACTTTTTGGGGTTATTGAGGTGGAAAAAAGTGAGGGGAATAATGGGATAGAATTATTAATGTCTATCTAGTATGAGGTGCTACGTTTTACACGTGTTGCACTCCAGCCACACGGACCTCCTTCCACCACTCACCTGACAGGTGTGCATTTCGTTCTCTTCGCACCCACCCCCTTGCCCGGGTAACACCCACTCACTTCTTCTAGGAGGCCTTTTTTTTTTTTTTTTTTTTTTTTTTGATAAAGAGCCTAAAGCTGTCACCCGGGAAGGAGTGGTTTGGCATCACAGGTCACAGCAACCCCCAATTCCTGGGCTCAAGTGAGTCTCCTGCCTCCACCTCCCACATAGCCAGGACTACAGGCGCCTGCCACAACACCTGGCCATTTTTCGGTTGCAGCCGTTATTGTTGTTTGGCGGGCCTGGGCTGGATTCGAATCCGCCAGCTCAGGTGTACGTGGCTGGTGCCTTAGCCTGTTGAGCCACAGGTGCCGAGCCAAGGAGGCCTTTATGTTTTTGATGCACTAAAATAATTGAGACACCCCCAGGTGCCTCCAGGGAACCCTATACTGGACCATAATAAATATCTCTTACTATAATATTTGCATATAAACAAATGACTGCCTTCCTCCTGGACCTGTAAGCTTTGTAGAAGACAAAGAATTTTTCTTTTTATTTATTTATGTTTCAAATTAATATGAGGGTACAAATTTTTAGGTTACATTGTTCTCACTTCCAAGGTAAAGTTCAAGCTGTACCAGAGCGCTTCACCCAGGCTATGTTGTCCATCATCATCCCTCCAGCCCCCATGCTCAGTTTACAATTACTTAATTACATCAAACAGAGGAATCAACTTGAAATAGGAGGCCCAGCAAAGGGTCTGGAGGTCTCTACAAATGGATTTCGATCCTATAACCAGCATGGTGGGGCCATTTGTTTTGAGCCTGGCCCCTTTCTTCCCTAACAAAGCAAGTTAAATTATTTTATTTATGAACTCTAGCCACTATGCCTCAGTGTCCAAACAATGGAAATGTACGTGTGCGGGTCTCTACATTTCTTTTCCATTTAAAGCAATGATTTTCAAGCAGGGCGTTGAGGCACACTGGGGTGCTGTGAGAGGATTTATTTTATTATTTACTTTTTCTTTTTCGTGAAAAAATTTTAAAAGATCATTAATTTTTGAAAGATTAAAGATTTAAAGATTTTCAAAATACAGGAAGTATATTCTTTTCAGTTTTACTCTCATTTTAAACTATAAAAGTGTAAGTTTATTTTCTGTTAGAGAAAAGGAAGAGTTGAGAAAGAGAGCGAGCAGGGAGCAGAGAGCAGTGAGTGAGAGGTGGGAATGGCAGGGAGACACTATTTTTTTGAGCAACAAAATTTAAGTGTGCCATGGAAGTTTAACTATAGATCCAAGTGTGCCAGGAGATAAAAGGGGCTGAAAAGCACTGATTTAAAGTCTAATGAGGTCAGATAAAAGCAGAGCCACATTTGCTGTTTGATATTTATAAGTTATAACCAACTTCTAAAAAATGAGGCAGTGCAGGGTAATACATACATGAAACTGGCTATTTAAATCACAAACTAAGGGCCAGGCGAGGCGGTTCACACCTGTAATCCTAGCGCTCTAGGAGGCTGAGGTGGATGGATTGGCTGAGCTCATGAGTTCAAGACCACCCTGAGCCTGAGCAAGACCCCTATCTCTAAAAATAGCCAGGCATTGTGGGGAGCACCTGTAGTCCCAGCTACTCAAGAAGCTGAGGCAAGAGAATTGCTTGAGCCCAAGAGTTTAAGGTTGCTGTGAGCTGTGACACCACAGTACTCTACCAAGGGTGACAAAGTGAGACTTTGTCTCAAAAATAAATAAATAAACACATAAAAACATAAATAAATCACAAACTAAGATACCAGTAAGAGGGAGAATGGTAGGCCAGGCCATGTGATCACTGCAGCACCGTATGATGGGGTCAGGGTTCAAGTGTGGGCCGTGTAGGGCAAATGAGACTTTTGCTGTGGTCCTGGATCCAGAGGTTCTAATTCCTGTATTTTGTGGTTCTTCCCTTTAATTTGTAGATGTACAGATCTAAAGGGAGAAAATCAATGCATAGTTCCTCATTAGTAGGATAATGCAGAAGGCAGATATTTATTCTTAGGTGTCTTTCTCTCCAATTCTTCTTCTTCTTTTTTTTTTCTTTTTGTTTAATAATGAAAATACACCCAAAGATTGAATCCCATGATGGAATGACTACATAGAATTCTGTCACCTCATTTGTAATAATAATAAATATCTCAGCCAATGTGTCTCTGGCCATGAGGATAGGGCATATCCCAAAAGTCTGTGCCCACCATGAATGCTGACCTTCATTTGTCAGCTGCTGCTTTATGAGATCCTCCACGGGCTTCATGGATAGGGTTGTGCTGAAGGCTTTTATTTGTTTAAAAAACACAGGAAGAGAGCATCGCATAGGCTTTCCACCTTAATCTACCTAATGTAAATTGCTAGGTCATTTGGTTTAACAACTGCTTGGGGATGGATCTCAATGTTTATATTGCTGACTTTGCTCCATCTAGCTGTGCTTCCACCTCTTTCTTAATACCTGGCTTAAAAAATAAAAATGAAGACACTTAATCATCACAAAGCCAGAAATAACCTAGAAATACAACCCATAAATCATCACGAGCAGGTCTCTACTGCAGGGATTTCCCCAGATAGATTTCTACACATTTCCTTCTTATTTTTAAAGTGCTTCAAAACCCAAAGCTTGCCTCTCTTTGTTTATCATCTAAAAATGGAAGTCCTTCATCCAAACTGTAACATTAATGATTAACCTTTTTTCCCCTTTATTCTGGTTACCTGTCTTCTCTGAGAGCAGGAATGTGATCTCAAGAAACAGTAGCTATCTCTGTATTTTACTCATCTGAGTAAAAGTTTATAAACCAAGGAATTCAGGACTTTAAAAAATGTCCCATATATTAATCAACTTTATTAAGTTTTGCCATAGAAATATTCTAAGTCATATCAGTGGACAATGGGATGATGGGAAAGAGATTATTAATAAACAACACAAATTGATTGTTAATAAACAAAATAAAATTGGCATTATAAAGAAAAAAAGGTCAGTCCATACAGTGCCTAGTAAAGCATTCACTTTTGAGTACCTACATAGAAACATAAATCATGAAACTGGGTCATGAATCATAAACCTGGATGCTAGTTGAGAAGGAAACATAGGTTCTGCATGGTCCCTAAACATATAGAAACTTGAACATGAACCATCAGAAAGGTAAATACCACATATTACAAATTAGTTATTCTCAAAGTGTGGTGAGCTTTGATGTAGAAAGATGATTAAGAAGAACAAAGAACATAAATATTTCAAATTTTGGTAATTACATATATTATTATGTATATAAAATAGTAATACCAAACTCCTGCAATTTGTTCAACACAAAGCTAAATTTAGGTTTATAGAAAGTAAGTGATTTTAATGAAAAAGATTAAAGCAATAGTATATGATTACTCCAGGTATGACCGAAAATGGTATAAACAGCACCAAGATGATAAAGTTAAGCAAATCACTAGCAACCTCACTTGCATGGAGTCACGCCCATAGTCTGACTTAATTGTTATAGAACTGAAATCAATGCAATCATGTAAAAAAGATTAATTTGGTTCATCAGCACATTTTAAATAACATCACTAGGGAAATAATAATTCCTTAACATTTTGTTCTTAGGCTTTTCATATTAATTATTCTATTCAATAGTACATTGATTAAATCAAAGAATATTTTATTAAGCATCTACTATGTACAAGGTCCTCTGATAAGTAATCTCTGGAAATATAAACATCTTTTCTGCTTTTTTTGAGACATGGTCTCACTCTGTTGTCCTGGGTAGAGTGTCCGGGCATCAAAGCTTGTAGCAACCTTAAACTCTTGGGCTCAAGCAATCCTCCTGCCTCAGCCTCCTGAGTATTTGGGACTACAAGCACCCACCACCATTCCTGGCTAGTTTTTCTATTTTTAATAGAGATGGAATCTCGCTCTTGTTCAGGCTGGTCTCGAAGTCCTGACTTCAAGGGATCCATCTGCCTTGGCCTCCCAGAGTGCTGGGATTACAGTTGGGAGCCACTGTGCCCAGCCTAGAATCTTTTAAAACTACACTGTCTTTCTTTTCAAAACTTTTTGGCAATGTTTGTTATTAAAAGTAATAGTTTCACTATTAATACAGATAATACATGGAAAACATTAATAGTTCCCAGCAACCTACAATTCAGATATAGATCAAAATGCTAACGGATTTTTAAAATAGCTTTTGAAAATGAAAATATATCCACTTCTTTTAGAAACAGTTATAAACAGAGTGTGTTTAGTTTTGTGTCGTGTTTTTCCCCCACTTGACATTTTATTGTTTTCTTTACTAAATATTTTATAAAACATGATTTGATGGAGCAAATACACTGCTGAATGAATCACCTACCAGTGGACATGTGGCTGAGCTCTGGGCCAGAGCCCACTACCGTGACCATGGGCAGAAGGGAGTCCTGTAGGCCTGGCTCTAAAACGTTTCCTGGTGACCCCAGACCTGCCACCTGCTCCTTTCTGGTCTTCAGCTGCTGGACACAAAGTAGCCAGCAGAGGACTTTCCCTTCCCAAGGAAGTGCAGATCTACTAAATGCAAAGAGTATTTTCCCCAGCCCTCAACCAAACCAAAGAGAGAAAGCCCCTGGAATCAAATAAACCAAATAAATTTTTATTGCATTTAGCTCCTAAAATGTGGGGGGTTGTCATAGCATTTACCCTCCCTGGTTCATTTATATTCTTCCTCTAAGTCTTAAAAACTACTCCCTCTATTTGTAGCCCTTTTTCTGTAGGACTTCTTTGGATTTTTTCATTCTATTTAATAACAGGTGAAGTTGCCTAACAAGTGCTCTCCTGGTTGTGTGACCATATTTGATTTTGCTGCCACGTCTCAGATCCAAAGCAAGATGGCAGCTAGCTGCTCACATCGCCCTGAGGCAATTTTTTTTTTTAACCAAGGATTTATTTAATATGATTCTGCAGGATGTTCACCTTCTCCACCATCTATCGAGTTTTCTAACACTCTCTATCAACAAGCCCATGAAAACCTGTCATCTTCATCACATACTCCAACCCGGGCCCTGATACCTGCATCGTGCTTCATTTGAACAGATTATACCTCCCAAGACTCCAGGAATAACCACCTGAAAGGGTGAACCAGGAAAGGATTTTCGCCCCAGGAGTGATATGATTGAACTTATATTTTAGAAAAATAATACTGGTCATGCTAGGAATAACCGTTTTAAGAAATCAGAGGTCCGGAGGTGTGAATATGAAGAAAAAACTGCAAGGGACCTGGAGTCACAGCAGTGGGAGTATCAATCACCGACTACCCTGAGTTGGTGACAACTAAATCTAAGAGGGAAAAGTAGGATCTGGGAGAGGCATTAGAAATTTCTTTTTTTAAAAAGCATTTTCTAAAGTTTAATTTTTATTTGTAGAACTAATTTAGCATAAACATGGAAGAATAAATTTTATGTATGTAAATATGATGGACTAGTTAAGATGAAATATTTATTCATATTTTAAATTTTGGACTCATATGAGGGTACAAGCGATAAGGTTACAGTGTTTGAGTTTGTTAGGTAAGGTCCCTTTGCAGTTGTGCCCCTCACCCAGGAGCTGTGCCACGTACCCCATGTACCCTTACATTGTGCCCATTAGGTGAGCGCACACCTATCTTAGAAATTTCTTAAGTGACAATAAATCAGGAGCCTAGGAAGATAGGAGATTTGGGGGGAAACAAGTGAATTCCACCCTGGAAATGCTAACTCGCAAGTCCCAGGGATGTCTGAGTGAGAAATACCCTGTGGTCTAATCCTTGAAAAACAAATGTGCAGAACCGTAGGTGTGGTTTATTGATATACTATAGTCCAGAAAAAAAGTTTAAAAATGGAGAAAAAAAGAAAGAACTAGAACTGACTCGATGCTAAAAAGTGCCTTTTTTTTAGAAATAGTAGAATTAGTGAAATAAACTGGGAATGAGTGTTTCTGCCCTAAAAGACAGAAAAAGAAACTGGAGCCCAGGTGATAAGAGATGAGAAATGTCAATAATAACAATTTTTTTTTTTGAGACTGTCTTACTTTGTCACCCTGGGGAGAGTGCCAGGGCATCATAGCTCACAGCAACCTCAAACTACTGGGCTCAAGCAATCTTCCTGCCTCAGCCTCCCGGGTAGCTGGGATTAGAAATCTCCACCACTATGCCCGGCTAGTTTTTCTATTTTTAGTAGAGATGGGGTCTCACTCTTGCTCAGGCTGGTCTCCAACTTCTGAGCTCAAGGGATTCACACTCCTCGGCCTCCCAGGGTGCTGAGATTACAGGTGTGAGCCACCTTGCCCAGCCTGTTTTATAGGTAATTAATTTAACTGCTTACAGAGATTCTAAACGCAAAACAAGAAGCTAAGTTATTTGGAACCTTAAGAGTTGAAGAAGCATCAGAATATGTCCATACCCTGACCTATTTATTCTCCCTCCTCTACTATTACCAGCTTCCTCTGTGCTGCTACAGTCTTTCATCTGCATTGTTAAAATAGCCTCCTAACTGGTCCTTGATTTTTATCTTTGTTCCTCTGCAGACCAAACCCCAAAGCCAGAGGCTGGGATCCTATCAGCTGTCAGCTGGATCAGGCCACCTCTGTACCAAGCCCTTGACGCCTTCCCATCTCCCTCTCCATAAATGCCTTTGTGGTGGTTCTGATCTCTTGTGATGCTCTCCTCTCAATTTCTCAGCTACGGGTCTCCTATGTCCCTGCTTTTCCTCCAGCAAGCAGAACATTCTTGCCTTGGGGCCTTTGCCGCTGCTGCTCCTGGTCTGTGCAGCCATCTCCCTCCCATGTTTGCCTGGCTTCTGTGCTGGCTCCCGTCGGGGCGTGTCCAAACAGCACGTTAACGAGGAGACGCTGTCAGAGCATTCTACTCTTTATAGCATTTATCTCCTAATATACCATCTAAATAATCTTTGCAAGCTCTTAGAACAATGCTTAGCACATAAGAAACACAGAAGTGTATTCAAAAATAACATGTAATGATTTACGTTTGGTTTATTGTCTGACTCTGCAAGGACAGGGATTTATGCTCCTTTACTTTGCTCCTGTATTGCAAACTAAAAGCATCTTAGAGAGGAATGGGCAGCACATGATATCTGCTCAAAAAACATGTTGAATAAATAGAAATATACAAGATGTAGGCCCGGCGCAGTGGCTCACACCTGTAAACCCAGGACCCTGGGAGGCTGAGGCAGGTGGATCCCTTGAACTCAGGACTTCGAGACCAACCTGGACAAGAGGGAAACTCCATAGCTACTAAAAATAGAAAAACTAGCCTTGAGTGGCATCAGGTGCCTGTAGTCCCAGCGACTCAGGAGGTTCAGGCAGGAGGATTGCTTGAGCCCAAGAGTTTGAGGTTGCTATGAGCTATGATGCTGGGGCAGTCTACCCAGGGTGACAGAGTGACACTCTGCCTCACACACATATAAAAATTATATGTTTGTGTTTATATATATATATATATAGAGAGAGAGAGAGAGAGAGAGAGAGCGCGCAAGAGAGACAGAGAGAAATATACAAGAAGATGTCCTAGAAAGGGATTCAATTTGTTAAAAATCAACTCATAGGGTTTGAAAAAAAGAAGCCATCCAATAAACCCAAGTCCTCCTAGACCCATCTCTAAGATGAAATGTTAATTACCATTCAAACTTCAAAACTCTTCACAATACGTCCAAAGGTACATTTGTCTCAATGACAGTTTTCTGAGCTGCCCTGAGGAGCAGAACTCTTGGCTCACTGCTCCCTGGTGTGGCTCTCCAAATAATTGTTTAATATAGCTCCACATGTTCAAATAAAAGAGAAAAGGTACTCGTCCTTGTTCAGTTGCTGGATAGTAACTAAAGAAAAGACAAAAATTCAGGGCATCAGCAAGATGCAATATGGCATAGTCAAAAGACAAAAGGTCTGGAATGAGCAGATAATTGAAGCCCTGGGCAGCCTGGAACCCCCAGACCCTTCAGGATGGTCTGTTCTGCATGCTCTCTCTCTGGTCTGCACCTTAGTTTCTTTATTTGTATCCAACTCTGTTCATCTCTGCTCATATGTCTAGAAAAAAGGACTATGGGCATAGTCTATTAGTAAAAATAAGCCAATTTTATTTAAATTAATTAAAATATATTCAGAAGATGGTGCTAAGCACCTCTTTTCTTTTTAGACAGAGTCTCACTCTGTCACTCTGGGTAGAGTGCTGTGGCATCATCATAGCTCACAGCAACATCAAACTCTTGGTCTCAAGTGATCCTCCTGCCTCAGCCTTCAGAGTAGCAGGAACTACAGGCACTCACTGCAGCACCCACCTATTTTTTTTAAAGACAGAATCTCACTCTTGCTCAGTCTGGTTTTGAACTGCTGAGCTCTAGCAATCCTCCTGCATCAGCCTCCCGGAGTGCGGGGATCACAGGTGTGAGCCGCCGCGCGTGGCCTACCCCTCTTTCTTGGCTTCATCACATTGCCTCCTAGGGTCTAGATCTTGCCTTGGACAAGCAGGGGAGTGTCCCTTCTCCCTGGCTCCTTTGTCCAAGTCTACGCTTCCTGCCAGAAGTCTTGGGGACCCAGCTGTGCCCAGTGTGGACTGCCCAAATTTCTCTTGTCTGCATTGCATGGCACATTCTCTTTTATTGACATAACTTCTTTCTATTCCACCCGTTGTGTCCAAGTTATGCTCGAAGATTACCAATGTTAACAAGAGAGGCTGGTTTTGTCTCGGTGCCGAGTTCCAGCACTTGTTGGACGAGCAGGCTCTCTGGAGGAAGGGAAGACGAGCTCCTCGGGTGTTTGGAGCTGTCTGCTGGCTGCTCAGAGATTTGCGTGCACGAAGTGTAAGAACACGGCCTACAATAATGCCTTGACAAATATCAGTTTTGAAGGCATGAAGGTCCTTTCACTACTTTGCTGATGACTCAGTGAATTCCATATCCTAAATGTTATGAAATTTTAGGACTTAAAGGGAAATTAGAAATTTGAGTTTAGCCAAATCCTTCATACTACACAGGGCAGGGAGGGATCTCTGGCCCTTTTACTGAATAGTTTTCTTCTGTTCCACCCTGTTACATCAAAGTTATGCTTTAAGAGATCAAGGAGAGAGAAGACAAGGCACAGTGGCTCACACTTGTGGTCCCAGCACTCTGGGAGGCTGAAGAGGAAAGATCCCTTGAGCTCAGGAGTTCCAGACCAGCCTGAGCAAGAGCAAGATGCTATCGCTAGTAAAAATAGAAAAAACTAGCCAGGCATGGTGGTGGTGCCTATAGTCTCAGCTACTCAGGAGGCTGAGGCAGGAGGATCACTTGAGCCCAGGCGTTTGAGGTTTCTGTGAGTTATGATGATGCCACAGCACTCTATCCAGGGTGACAGAGTGAGACTGTCCCCCCATCTCAAAAAATAGCCAGGTGCTGTGGTGAGTACCTGTAGTCCCAGCTACTGGGGAGGCTGAGGCAAGAGGACTGCTTGAGCACAAGAGTTTGAAGTTGCTGTGAGCTATGATGCTACAGAGGGTGACAAAGTGAGACTCTGTCTCAAAAAAAAAAAGTAAAGTCTCTATCTTTTTAATGGCTGAATAGCATTCCGTGGTGTACAAATACCACAGTTTATTAATCCATTCCTGGGTTGATGGGCACTTGGGTTGTTCCCACATCTTGCTGATTGTCAATTGGGAGTCGATGAACAATCTAGTGCAAATGTCCTTATGATAAAATGATATTTTTTTCTCTTGGGTAGATGCCTTGTAATGGGATTGCAGGATCAAATGGAAGGTCTATTTTGAGTTCTTTGAGTATTCTCCATACTTCCTTCCAAAGAGGCTGTATTCGTTTGCAGTCCCACTAATAGTAAATGCATCCATCATTTTAGAAACCTCTGATTCTCTTCAATGTCCACACCCTTCCTAGGTTGGGCTCCCTGCCTCTTGCTCTCAGAGTACCCTGAGGGCACATAGAGCTCTCCTTTGTAGGTTATTCAATTGTCTGTTACCTTCATTACTATCTTAAGTGCAAGAATTGCGGTCCCATACGGCATTTATATTTCTAAACCAGTGTTTTTCAACCTTTTTTATCATAGCATATTTGAACCTATAGTTCAACTTTCATGGCACACTTACATCATGAGGATCAAAAAAAAAAAAAAAGTAAAAAAGAGAATATACTTATGGTGCCTTGAACTTCTTTTAAAAATAATTTATTCATTAAATTAAAATGTTTTTGAGGCACACCTAGGATCCTCTCAGGGCATACTGGTTGAATATTACTACCCTATAGCCAGGTGTGGTGGGCTCTTGTAGTCCCAGCTAATTGGAAGGCTGAAGCAGGAGGATTGCTTGAGCTTGAGAGTTTAACATTGCTGTGAGCTATGATGACTCCACAGCACTCTACCCAGGGTGACAGAGTGAGTGAGCCTCTGTCTCAAAAGAAAAAAGAGAAAGAAAAGAAAAGCAAGTCACGGCTCTCAATGATGATAGCACTTGTGAGAGTGAACAAGTGAAAGAACGTTTCATGTATTCACTTGCTCTTGCTCAGGCTGGTCTTAAACCTGTGAACTCAGGGCAATCCACCTGCCTCGTCCTCCCCAGTGCTGGGATTACAGGCGTGAGCCACTGTGCCTGGCCTGACCTTACATCTTTTGTATTAACCTGGATGGAGTTAAAACACGTTCTTCTAAGTAAAGTATCATAAGAATGAAAAAGCAAGTATCCAATATACTCAACACTAATATGAAGCCAGTAGACCATCTAACACATTTCCACACAAGAGAAAACTCAATTCAATTCAAGTTGGGGGGAAGGGAGGAGAAAAGAGAGGAGAAGGAGGAGGGAGGGGGAGGGGAGAGGAGGGAGGGGACTGGTGAGCTCTCACTTACTGGGCACAATGTGGGGCACGTGGCACAGCTCCCGGGTGAGGGACACAAGTACAAGGCAGACCCTACCTAACAACTGAGACATTGTAACCTAATCATTTGTACCTTCACATTAATCTGAAATTTAAAAGATAAAAATAAAACACAAAAAGAATTTAAAAATAAAATGATCGATGCATAACCTAAAATCTGAACGGTTATCAGGAGTTTCCAGGGAGGTTGTTGTTTTTTTTTTTTTGCAGTTGTTTAGTTGTTTTTTTTTTTTTTTTTTTGGCCAGGGCTGGGTTTGAACCCGCCACCTCCAGCATATGGGGCTGGCCCCCTACTCCTTTGAGCCACAAGCGCTGCTCCGGGGGAGATTGTTTCAGAAACTACTGAAAATTTTCTAGGCAAGAGAATAATATAAACAAAGGTCTAGAAGTGAAAAAGAACAACAGAAAGAAAATCAACACAGCCCTGGTGTAGCTTGGGATGGGGGTAACAATCCTGCTGTGGGGTGGGGGACGGTGGCATAAATTGAGGAGTTTGCGCTTAATTCTTTTGTGTGTGTGTGTGTGTGACACAGTGTCTCACTATCTTGCCCCTGGTAGAGTGCCATGGTGTCGTAGCTCATAGCAACCTCAAACTCTCGGCCTCAAGCGATTCTCTTGCCTCAGCCTCTGGAGTAGTTGGGACTACAGGCGCCCGCCACAATGCCCGGCTGTTTTTTTGTTGTGGTTTGTCTGGGGCTGTGTTTGAACCAACCACCCTTGATATATGGGGCTAGTGCCCTACTTACTGAGCCACAGGCGCAGCCCGTGTTTGGGCTTAATTCTCAGAGGAATAGGGAGCTGTTAGAGAGGTTTAAAATAAGAGTGGTCAGAGATAAAATCTGTTTCAATAAATCACCTCTTCACTAAATGGGGAAATCAGAAGAGCACAGGGACTCACAAAACAGCACCAAGTTCCCAAGAGGTAATATTCCACAATGTCGAATCCAAGAGGGCTTTTATTTATTTTTTTAATTTTAAATACATGTATTTTATTATTCTTCATTACATTATTTCCCCCCCCCACCCCCACTCCTCAGTGGTAAGACAGGATTGATTTACAGAAACGAATACAGAAAACACTAAAGCTCCTGGTAGAGGGAGAGAATTCAAATGGGGAGAGAGAAGCTCTCTCTGTTTCTCTCCCAGTCTTTCCCGTCTCCTCCTTTAGGCCTTTAGCCTCAGGGTATATATAGGTGTATGGGTTCCTTGGCCAGGAAACGAATGAATACAGTCCCTTCCGCGTGGGGCAAGGTGAATGAGTGTATCAATGAATGGATACAGTCCATTCATGGAATTGAGGTCTAGGAAATTCACAAGAAATTGACCTAGGCATAGGAAATGGGGGTTCCACATTTAGTCCTAAGTGTAAAGTGAAGGAGACACCAA
>CAUYRH010152089.1:0-21134 GCA_963574655.1 Perodicticus potto
GCCTGTAGTCCCAGCTACTTGGGAGGTGGAGGCAGGAGACTCGCTTGAGCCCAGGAATTGGAGGTTGCTGTGAGCTGTGATGCCACGGCACTCTCTCCAGGGTGACAGCTTGAGGCTCTGTCTCAAAAAAAAAAAAAAAAAAGAAATGAAAAGGGAAATAACATGAATGATGCCACACAAATACAAAATATCATTTGTGAATAGTATAAAAATAAATATGCACACAAACTAGAAAATATACAGGAAATGGACAAATTCTTGGAAACATACACCCTCCCAAGACTCAATCAAGAAGAAAATATAGGCTCAGCACCTGTAGCACAGTGATTACGGCACCAGCCACATACAGCGAGGTTGGTGGGTTTAAACCCAGCCTGGCGTGGGCTTGCTGAACAACAATGACAACTGCAACAACAGAAAAATAGCTAACCTAATCCAACAGCATATCAAAAAGATAATTCACCATGACCATGTAGGCTTCATTCTAGGGATGCAAGGATGGCTCAGCATATATAAATCAGTGAATGTGATTCACTTCATAAACAGAAGCAAAACCAAAGATCATATGTTTATCTCAGCAGATGTAGAAAAGGTATTTGTCAAAATCCAGCACTTTTCAAGATAAGAACCCTCAACTGGGCATAGCAGAAACATTTCAAAATTATAAAAGCCATACATGACAAATCAATATCCTACTGAATGGGGAAAAGCTGAAAGCATTCACCCTAGGAACCAGAACAAAACAGGATGCCCTCTGTCACCACTGTTGTTCGTCATCGTACTGGAAATCCTAGCCTGAGTAATCAGGGAAGAGAAAGAAATAATGGGTATCCAAATCAGCAAAGAGAAAGTCAGAGTATTGCTTTTCCTTGATAAGACGTATCAGAGAGTCCCAAGGACTCCTCCAAAAGACTCCTAGAATTGATCAGTTCAGCAAAATCTCAAGTTATAAAGTCAATGTATATAAATCATTAGCACTTCTGTCTACTAATACTGTCAAGCTGAGAGTCAAATCAAAGACCTAATACCATTTACAGTAGCTACAAAGAAAATACTGAAGAATATACTTAACCAAGGTTGTGAAAGATCTTTTCAAGGAGCACTATAAAATACAGAGGAAAGAAATTGCAGATAGCACAAATGAAGAAATTAGGCTTATCAGTTGATAGAATCAACATTGTTAAAGTGTTCATACTGCCCAATATATTTTACAGATTCAGTGCAAGCCCTATCAAAATGCCAATGTCATATTTCACAGATGTAGAAAAAATAATTCTATACTTTATTTGGAACCAAGAAAGAGCCTGACTAGCTGAAGCAATCTTAAGTTAAAAGAACAAGTCTGGAAGCATCACATTACCAGACTTCAAATTATATGACAGGCTGTAGTAACCAAAACAGCATGGCATTGACACAAAAATAGAGACAAAGTCCAAAGGATCAGAACAAGGAACCCAGATCAAACCACCTGCCCAGAGCCAACTGATCTTTGACAAGCAGATGATAACATATGCTAGGACAGGAAGCCTTATTCAATAAGTGGTGCCAAAAAAAATGTCATAGGCACATGCAGAAGCTACATTACCTTTTATAAAATTTGATGATGTAAATTAAAGGTGTGAAACCAGAAAATTCTAAACGAAAATGTAGGAAAAACTCTTCTTGATGTCAACATAGGCAAAGACTTGATGACTGCCCAAAGGCAATTATAGCAGTTTCAAAATAAGTGAATAATAGTGGTTTAAATTAAAAGGATTGAATTAAAAGACTTCTGCACAGAAAAGAATTAATCAACAGAGTAAATAAGTAGACAACCTGCAGAACCAGGACGGGAGGAAATGTTTGCACACAATTCATTCAAGGGCTAATATCGACAACCTGCAAAGAACTCAAACCAAGAAGGAGCTACCCCATTAATAAGCAGGCAAAAGACATTAACAGAAGTTTTCCAATAGAAGGGGTAAACAAATGGTCAATAACTTGAAAAAATATTCAAGGGCAGTAATTACTAGAGAAATGCAGATAAAAACCACAATGAGATATCACCTTGCTCTTATCAGAATTATTAAAAAGTCCAAAAACAGTACATGCTGGTCTGGATGTAGAGAGAAAGAAATGTTTAACCATTGTTGGTAGAACTGCAAATTCATACAACCTCTGTGGAAAGCAGTATGGATATTCCTCAAGTAAATATAGACTGACTTATTCTATCCAGCAATCCCACTACCAGGTATCTACCCAAAGGAAAATAAGTCATTTTACCAAATAGACATCTGCACTCCAATTTTTATTGTATCGTAGTTAACAAAGATGTGGAATCACCTAAGTACTCATTAATTCATGAGAGGATTAACAAAATGTGATATTTACATATACCACGGAATACTACTCAGCTATTAAAAAGGAATGAATTCGTGTCTTTTGCAGCAATCTGGAACTGGAGGCTCTCATCCTAAGTGAAGTATATAGGAATGGAAGAACAAACATCATATGGACTCTCTAATCAAAGGCCACATGAGGGCACAGACAGAAATAAATGTCATTGGAAATCAATAAAAGGGTTGGGGGCGAGAGTGGGGTTATAACCTATCTAATAGGTGCAATGAACACTATTTGGGTGATGGATACTCTAATAGCCCTGACTTAAGCATTATAAAAGCTATCCGTGTAAAAAAAAAAAAGAAACAAAAAAACCCCTCAATATTTAATGTAAAAAAACCCAAGGCCATTTAAGAAAGATAGTGATAGGGGAACAATTGACATTGTATATAATGCTAGTTAACAAAAGAGAGTATAACTTTTGATATACTGTAAGTTGTATCCTAGGATACATTAGATGATGGATTGTAAGCAATGCTGATTTTATTTGCCAAACTTTGTTTCTTAAACCTTCTATGATTCCTTTAACACTTTTTAAATATATCACATATTATTAAGTAAAAGTTTCTAACTTCCTGAAAAAAATTTGGTTCTTGCTCTTTGACCAAGTTTACAATCTATAAGATTGCTAAGGCTTTAGATAGTGAACATTTTTTTCTTGTATTTAAGGAAATATTTATCATTAAACATGAATTAAAAACCTATGCTATAACCATTATCTTAAAAGTGATAATTTCTGTTCTTCAGAAAGGGAAGGACTGACTGTTTAGCCCTGGTACATGTGTTATGTCACTTGGTTATTTGGTTTTGGATAACTTCTATTCATCTCTTTTAATTATTTTTCAGTTTTCTCCCTCCCTTTCTTCCCCCTTTAAGTGTAAGTTTTACTTTAACATGTTGCCACAATAGAAAATTTTCTTTTTCTTTTTCTTTTTTTTGAGACAGAGCCTCAAGCTATCACTCTGGAGAGAGTGCTGTGGCATCACAGCTCACAGCAACCTCCAATCCCTGGGCTCCAGCGAGTCTCCTGCCTCTGCCTCCCAAGTAGCTGGGACTACAGGTGCCTGCCACAACACCCGGCCTTTTTTTTTTTTAGGTTGCAGCCACCATTGTTGTTTGGCAGGCCCTGGCTGGATTCGAACCCGCCAGCTCAGGTGTACGTGGCTGGCGCCTTAGCCTGTTGAGGCACAGGCGCCGAGCCAGAAAATTTTCTTTTTCCTTAGGACCACAGAGTTTTTTTTTGTTGTTTGTTTGTTTTGAGACAGAGTCTCACTATATCGCCCTTCAATAGAGTGCCGTGGCGTCACAGCTCACAGCAACCTCCAACTCCTGGGCTTAAGCAATTCTCTTGCCTCAGCCTCCCAAGTAGCTGGGACTGTATGTGCCCGCCACAAGGCCCAGCTATATTTTCTTGCAGTTTGCCTGGGTCTGGATTTGAACCCACCACCCTGGGTTTGTGGGGCCAGTGCCCTACCCACTGAGCCACAGGCGCCATCCTAAGATAGCCAAGAGATTTGTGTGCTATAATGTATATGCCTCACAAGATTCTAATTAGCCCCACACTCAAAACTAGCATAAGTTAAATATAGCTCCCATGGCAGTTAATATGTTAAAATGTTACTCCCAACTTGTAAATCTAACTGCATATTTCTCAGGAAATTGGATAGACTTTCAAAAATAGTTATATATCAAAATGCTGGTATTTCAAAGAATAAAACTCTTAGTATTAAAGTAAGCACTCTCAGAATTCTTCTTTAATTTGGTACAGATGTCCAATAACCTAAATCCTAGAATTTATTCATATTCTAACTTCCTCTGTCACATCATGCAGTGGACTTTATTTGGAAAGCTCATAGCCAACACCGTCTGGTGAATGAGTCATTGGACTCTGGGCACACAACCTTCTCTTGACATCAGTAAAACCCTCTCCCCCCTCTCTATACCTTTTCCTCCTGTATTAGCCAAGTGAACTTGGTTTTTCCACATCCATATTTTGATCATGTCTTACCCTCATTTACTACTAGCAGGTGCACATGCACATTTGATTGTGAATTGTTAAATCTTATTCCACATTATAGATGAACATATTTGATCTATAGACCTTATGTTGAATATTTCTGTTTAAAGCTATCATGGTAGCTTATGAAATTATGATGGGGGCTTACCACATGGCAGGCAATGCGCCAAACGCAGTAATGTCTACAAAAATAGTATTCTTGTACATTTTTTGCAGTTTTGTCTCAATTTAAATTTTCCCACACGCATACTTTTTTTTTGTCACTAGCATTCATTTATGCATGCTAATCTGTCTAGTTTGAGAGTTGACTGTACATACAAATATAAAAATGTTAAATATTGTACAACTTTTTTGGCTTAAATTTTGTTTAGGTTGCTAAACTATTTCTAGGTTCTGAGCTAAAATGAAATTTCATATTTACTTCAACTATAGCTACAAAGAATCAGAAGTATATTACTTTGGGGTTCTTTTTGCTTTTTTTCCTTTCAAATGCTCAAAAAATAAGACATGATTCAAATGACTAGATTTGTCTGTGGGAGTTTATTTTATGGCCCAATCTTCGTTGAGCTTCTGGATCCTATTCTGTAGAAATACATACATAGCATATTCACTGATAAAAGAGATAATTCTATTTAGTCAGTGGGATTTTTTTTGGTTTAGTAGTTTTGTAGTTTTTGTAGTATTTGATGGTATGGATCTACTATAGTTTGTTTTTCTATTCACTCATTAAATATTATTTAAATTTAATAAAATTCCCGCTTCTAGTTCTAGCTTTTCTATTCACTCATTAAATATTATTTAAATTTAATAAATTTCCCGCTTCTAGTTCGGCACATTCAAGTACAGGTTTTTTTATGTAAGTACATTCAATACAACATTCAAGTACAAGTTTTTGTGGGAGCACTAGATTTTCATTTCTTTTATGTATGACCCATGGGAGAAACAGCTGTATCATTAAGTATGTATTTAATAAGAAATTCCCAGACCATTTTTCAGAGTAGTTATACTATTTTGCACTCCTCCACCACTGCATAAGACTTTTATTGACTTCGCCTGCTCACAGCACTGTTTTGTAACTATTTGTGTTAGCCATTCTGATACGTGTCGTGGCATCTTATTTTGTTCTTAATCTACATTCCCCTAATCACTTTTGATGTTGAAAAGTGATTTGCCATTTGTATCGTCTCCTTTAGATAATTGTTTAAGTCCTTGGCTGATTTTTAAATTGGATTGTTCTCTTACTGCTGAATGTTCAGAGTTCTTTACATACTCTGGACATAAGTTCTTTGTCTGAGAAATGATTTGCAAACATTTTCTCCTAGACTTTGCCTTTTGTTAAAAAATTCTCTTTTGTATTTATACACCAAAGGTTTTGATTTTGATAGCATTCAATTTATTCACCTTTTTTTGTGTGTATTGTGCTTTGGTATCTTGTCTAAGAACGTGTTGCCTAAACCAAGATTGTGAAAATATTCTATTGTTCAGTTTTATAGCTTTTCATTTTGTATTTAGATGTATTATTTATCTTGAGGTAACTTTTTTAATAGATATAAGTCATATCTAGATTCATTTTTAGCATATAAATGTCCAATTCTAATATAATTTGTTGAAAATACTATCCATCCTGTAATGAATTGCTTTTAAAAGTTTGTCAAAAATCAGTTGTCCATGGCTCGGCGCCTGTGGCTCAACTGGCTAAGGCGCCAGCTACGTACACCTGAGCTGGCGGGTTCGAATCCAGCCCGGGCCTGCCAAACAATAATGACGGCTGCAACCAAAAAATGGCCGGGCGTTGTGGCGGGCACCTGTAGTCCCAGCTACTTGGGAGGTGGAGGCAAGAGATTCGCTTAAGCCCGGGAATTGGAGGTTGCTGTGAGCTGTGATGCCACAGCACTCTATCCAGGGTGACAGCTTGAGGCTCTGTCTCAAAAAAAACAAATTAGTTTCTGTGTCTGTGTGGCTCCATGTCTAGACTCTGTTTTGTCCCATTGATCTATATACTTGTCAGTCTAAACCGTATTGATTATTTTAGCTTTAAAGTGAGCCTTAAAATCAAGTGGTATCAGTTTCCTGGCTTGTTCTCAGAATTTAGCCTGACTGCATATTTTAATATCACCTTGTTTATTTCTGCAACAATGCTACTGAGGTTTTGACTGGAATTGTGTGAAATGTATACATGAATTTGCAGGGAATCTTTTACTGCCTTGAGTAAGTAGTTAGATCTTCCCCGTTAGTTAGATCTTCTTTGCTTTCTTCCATCCCTGTACATAGTTTTCAGAATATGCACCCTGTATACATGTTGATGATGTTGATGGAGTTAGGATCAAGTATTTTCTTTTAAATTATTCCTTGCTGTTATTCAGAAATACTTTCAGTTTTTTACTCAAGTAAAGCAGAAGTATATCTTCCCTTCGTGTATTTGCGACCCTTTTCCTTGACCCTGACTGGGAGTGTTCTTGTGCTCTCTCTGGGCCCGGGGCTGCCCCAAGTCTAGGCTGGGGTGTCCTGGAGAAGGAAATGGGGTAAGTTAGCTGCTCTAACTCCGATGCTCCACTTCGCTTTTGAACCTCAAATTGATGCTTCATGTATTTTTTCTGGATTTTATAGCTGCGTTCTGTTGGAGAGAGAAGGTAGAGGGGAGTTACCCCTTTGACTGAAATTAGAACCAAGACCAGTCTCACTTGCTGTGGCTGAAACTAAGTAATTTTTAAAACATTTAAAATTGGGTTTGCTGTTAGCAGGCTGTCTACCTCACTCTTGCAGAGTTCTTCCCTTGTCCAGCCTCTGTCAGGAAACTCACAACTCTTTTTCCAGCTCTGAATACTCAGCTCTGTTTATAGTCTTAGTATTTATTATAACATTTTTTGACTTGAATAGTTGTAATTGAGTATGTGATATCAGAGTAATGTGTTTTGTTTTTTCTTTCTTTTTTCCTTTTTAGAGACAGAGTCTTACTTTTGAGTGCTGTAGCATCACAGCTCACAGCAGCCTCCAGTTCCTGGGCTTAAGCAATTCTCCTGCCTCAGCCTCCCGAGTAGCTGGAACTACAGGTGCCCGCCACAACGCCTGGCTATTTTTTTTTGTTGCAGTTTGGCCAGGGCCGGGTTCAAACCCGCCCCCTCCGTATATGTGGCTGGCGCCCTACCCACTGAGCAACAGGCGCCCCCCAATATATCAGACTAATGTTTGTGACAATTTTTTCTTAAGGAAGTCATGATGTAGCCGAATAACTACTTTTGAGTTATTTAAAACTGTTTCTGCTGGCAGCCTTGGCAAACTGCAGAAAGGAGTGGAGAACTGATGTTTAAGAAACAAATTTTTTTGTGTGTGAGAAATTTGAGGTCACACAATTTAAAGATTTTATGTAATAAACAGTGAGACATAAAGGCAGATATTTTAAAGAAAGAATATACTCCCTTCCTTTACAAGAGTCTCAGATTGTTTTCTAAGTTCATTGCTTAAAGACTGATGATTTATCTAACCAGAAATTCTGCAGTGAGAGAATTGAAAGCGTTTGTGTTGAAATTGAGCCAAATATGTTTTCTTTTAAATGTTTTGGCCACTTAACGTGTGTCAGGTTTGTTTTAGATATGTTAAACACTCACCAGTATAACCGTGGGTTTCTTTTTTTCTTTTTCTGTTTTTACATATACATGTGTTAATTAGATTTCCACTTTTTGCCTTTACAGAATTTAAAAGGCTTAAAATTCAATAACAATGTTTAAGATAAGGACTAGAAACAAAAACCACAGTAAAGAATGAACGAAGATAAATACATTCAGAAAAGAAAACAGATGATTACTGCATCGAAATATCAAGCAATATTAGCAATAATAATGGCAAGAAAGCAACGTACACATTGTCAAATAAGACATTATAGAGCGCTTTGACTCTGAGGCTCAGCATGAAGTCATCAGTTAACTTCTTATTTTTTTTTCTCAAAGTCTCAAAAAATGAACAACTAATACCATACAAATAAAAGTAAAGGAGAGTTTCAAGAAAAAGATCATGCCAAATCCTATAGACAATAGAAAAAGAAGAAATATTTCAAAATCATTCTGCTTGATCTAGATAACAGTGGATTTCTAACCCAATTTCCTATAAAAATTGATCCTATTGATGTAAGTTTTAATTATGTTCCACCCCCAACATAATAATGTAGAGACAGTTATATTGTTTCAGTTTCAATCTTATTTTCTCTGAAACTGGAAATATTTCATAAAATTTGTATCTGCTATTATGTATCCTTTGGGGGGAGGGTAAGAAAACAAAATGTTTTTTTGTTTGTGATAGAGCAGGGGTGTCCAACCTCTGGCCCGTGGGCCTCATGCTGATTTTTGTGAGGATTTGCTTATCCATGATGTCAGATATCACGCAAAATAGGCATAGACCTTTTTTTGTTTTTTTGCTAATCATTTAGTGCTTGTGTTTTTAATGTGGGACTCAAGATAACTCTTATTCTTCCAGTGTGGGGCAGAGAAGAAACACCCCCGTGGTAGACTAAGGAGATACTCAGCCTGCTTTTTCTAAAATTAGTAACTTGCTTCTTATTTTTTTAGAAGGATATATACACTAGACCAAAAATATATAATCAGAACTAATTGAACAAACTAGCTGCTGACTATTTCAGTGATGCCTCATATAGGTGACGTGGTGTCTGATAGGAGGAGTGGGTACCTGGCCACGATAAAATGAAAGAGCACAGACTTTATGGTCAGAAAGATCTGAATTTGACTCTGAAAAATGATGGCTGTGTTGCTTAATAGCTCTGAGTTTCTTCTGTCTCCTCTTAGGTACAGTTGATTTACCTACTTAATTCATAGGATTGTTTGGTGAGTTCAACAAGGATGTTTGTAAAGGGACTCAAAACTATGCTTGGCACATAGTGGCATAATTAAGAAAAAATGCCTTCATTGTCCTATAGTTAGAGCCAAAGAGTAAGTAGTTTAATAGCAATTGGCTTTCTGAAGGATCACCTGCCAGTGTTCAACCTTGATGAGAAGCAAGGAAAATGACCTTATTTAATACGGGATTTAGTTTTGGTCCGGAGCACCCAGGTTCACTTACATGTATGTAGGGCTGAGATACTGAGTCATGGGTTTAGGCTGAGGTTTGGTAGCGCAGTATTTTTGTACCTGTGATTTAGAGGCTCTTTTTTCCCCATCTACCTTTAATGTTTCTTTTTTAATGTACATGAATGCCCAGAGTGACACAATGTGTTAAGCTCCAGCTCACCTGTATCACATGATAAGGTCAGTAGAAGCCCTTAGGGTCTCTAAGAGGGTGAAGCTATTGGACTGGTAGGGGAAGTGGCAGAATAAATAGTTAATAGGCCACGTGATGTTTATGTGGGTTTCTCACTGCATGTGCCTGAGAAAACTGACCTCATTTGGCTTCTGTAGGAGTAGCGGTTCAATAAGGAGACAAGAACCACAAAGGAGGTTAAACAGGATGCGTAATATAAAGAATTATTAAATGTGGTAAAAGAGTAACTGCAATACCTAAGGAAACATTGTATGGTATTCGAAGGATGAGGCCAAGTAACCAAAGAAGGATGGGTTGTAAGGCGTTCCGACTTTGGAGAAGGTATGGTTTGGCCCTCTGGAGAAGCTTGCTGAGTTAGCTGGGCTGAAGCGGGGCTGAGGCCTGAGGCCGGAGTGCAGATGGGGGCGAGCGTCAGCGACTGGTGGCGTGCGTGTGCTCTGGGGGTGTGAGCACTGCAGGGGCAGAAGTCCTTCCCAGTCACTGGATGGTGGGCACGGGGAGATGTGGGTGGTAGGAGGGAGGGGATGGAAGGAGCCACCGCTGAGCACAGGAACTTCCAGGCCACCGGCGGCTGTGTGCAGACACAAGGAGCCTTTTCAAGCGAGTGGAGATAACAGGCAAGAGACCTTCAGAGCATTCAGCCTGTGTGAAGCCTCCGGTTTCTATGTCACGAGTAAGGCGAAAGGGTAGCACTGAGGTGTCCCTCCAGTGTTGTCTGTAAGAAACCTCAATATCATGACAACTTGAAAGGAGAGAAGCTCAAAGAAATTCAGTTTATCACACAGTGTACATTGAAGGGTACATTTGGAGCTGAAAAACAACACATTGATAACTCACAGAGCTTCCTTCCATTTAAAAAGTGAGGGGTTATGCTAGCATGTTGAATTTGAAAACTGTCCAAAATGTGAACTCTATACTCACATCGCAATGCAAGCAACTTTATCTTCTGATTTGTAACACTTGTGAGAACTTAAATCCTATGGATCAAAGATTGGCTGAACTTTGATCATGACATCCCTCAAACTTGCTGAAAGCTGTTTACATTTATAGCAGCTGGTCCCAAGTTACTGAGGGTTTCATCGGGTATTTTGAATTGTAGTGTAAGGGAAGAAGCTCGCAGCTCCGTTTCCCCCTCTCCTTTTGCTTTTATTACCCTTCTCCCACTTTCCCTTGTAGATTTGAACCAGCAGGGAAGACCAACATTGCTTAGCGGTAATGCCTGCATGTAAGAAAACTTTAATCTGTAATTGATGACGTCAGCAAAGTTCCTAGAAGTAATGCCTCATTTTCCTTCTATCCTTGTGAATAGCATTGACATTTTAAAGTTTTAAGGGCAATACCAAATGTGAAATGGTTTTAATTTTTTTCCATCAGGCCTTTTATTAAAGCTAAACTTCATTCCCTTCTGTTTTTAGGAAGCCAGCAACTCTATCTATTGTCATGCACCATAAAATTTTATAAGAGTTCAGTTGCCTGAACAGATTTTTAATGTTTCTATTATAATAAATTTATATTACTAATACCTTGTTATAAACAACGTATATCCATTGTAGAAAGTTAGGCATTATCAATAAGCAATAGTAAGATGAAACATCATTCTCTTATCCGTACATTATTCCCACTTACTCCCCAAGGTATAGAATTTTAGTTCTATTTATTTTTTTATGCATTTGTTGTTATCAAAACGAAATGCTGGGCTGGCTGCAGGTAGTTCATACCTATAATCCTGACACTCTGGGAGGCTGAGGCTAGAGGATGGCTTGAGCTCAAGAGTTTGGAGACCATCCTGAGCAAGAGGATGACCCCATCTCTACTAAAAGTAGAAAAACTAGCTGGGTGTCGTGGTGAGCGCCTGTAGTCCCAGCTACGTGGGAGGCTGAGGCAGGAGGATCACTTGAACCTAGGAGTTTGAGTTGCTGTGAGCTAGTTGTTACATGGCCCGCTAGCCTGGGCGACAGAGTGAGACTGTCTCAAAAACAGGAAAAAACTGCTGTTTTGGTCATGCTAGTTTAGCAGCTGATTGTTTTCCATTAATCTCTTTGCCTTTCCATGTTGATTCATTTTCACTTCCCATCGGTCCATCCTCACATTATCATATGTCCTTAGTCATCCTCACATTGACCAAGTTGTCCCCAAAACATTCACAGGTATGTTGTCCTTCTTAGAATCTAATCTGGGATTTTATTTTTCATCTGGTTATGTCCTAGAAACTTCAGGTAATGTCTATTATGATTCTTTTTGAGGAGACCAAGCCAGTTGCCCTACAAAAGATTGTACTTTCTGGATGTTTCTGGTTGCTTCTTTGTGATGGTGTTGGCTTGTTCTTAAACCCTATACATGGAAAAATTAGGTGTGAGACACGTAGATTCACGTTAAATAATTTTCTGCTAGAACATATTGTAGATGGTATCATGCCAGCCACAGCATGTCCTCTGGGAGGGGCACAGTGTCCAGAGGGACCACCATTCATGGGGTGTACTCTCCAGACCACAGTGTTAGCGCTGCTTTCTAAGTCTGATGAGCTTTTGTTTCTTATCATATCGCTACATATTGAAGAATCTTAATTTTTCAGCCTGATGAGAACTTTAAACATTTTTTTACAGGTTTAATTATAACTGTGAAATAACTATTTTTAGGGAAAATATACAATTTAAAGTTGTCAATATACTCTTCTTATCAAGGCTTTCTCTAAAGCTAGCTAGCCATATATTATTTTAGACTTCTTAATGTGGAGTGTTTGGTCCCAGAAAAATAATAAAATAATAGGTATTGTAGATACATGTTCTATAAGATTTTTTCTTTTTTAAAGACAACAATTTAAAGACCCCAAGTGGCTGTGGTAAAGATGTATGTAGCTTCCAATCCTAGAGAGAGTTAATTTAATTGAGAAAGTAATTACTTAGTCAGTTTAGCTACTCTGGGGGTAAGAAAGGTTTAGATTTAAATGATAAGTTTAATAAAATATAATTAATAAATGGAAAGGATTAGTAGTAATGCCATGAAAAATATTTTAAATTGATATTTAATTCACTAAATTTGAGGAAATTGCGTGTTTTCTTATCAAACACAATTTAATTTTGCTGTATAATGGCTCTTCTTCCTCTCACTCTCCCACTCTCCTCAGATGTATAATATTCCTCTGCTAAGAATTTTTAGTTTATGTCCTTTTAGCTTTGTGAAGTGCTCAAAGTACTGTATTACTCTTTTAAAACATAATTCTGTTAGAATGTTATTATAAACGGGTAACTTTGAAAGAGACATTTAGGGTAGTTTCCCTTTCAAAATAGGCATATTTGATTGCTTGATCTGTGAAACCAACTTTCCTTGGAGACAAAGATGAGAACAGCCCTGGAGGGAAGTGGGCTTAGTGGAGGCTGGTCATTCTGATAAGTGTTTCTTACAATTCACTTTTGTTTTTATTGGCTGCTGCAGTTGGTGTTCTTTTAAAAGGTTTAAAAATTCACTTTGCTTTTCTTAACAATACTAAGTCTTAAGCTAGTACTTGTTGGGTGGGGAGAGGATTTGTAAACCTAACAATGTCTTGCTCTTCTGTATAAAAGGCACTAATAGGAAAAAGCTACATAGCCCCAGGGCCAGGGAGTCTACCTCTTTGAGCCTTCAGCCTCTGTGTGGGCCATGAAATTGCCTTGAGATTCCTGGGGAGTTCTAGTACTCACCCTGCCTAGGTATTGAGCCCCAGTCAGTCCTGTTCTTTCTCCTCCCCTTCCCTGTGTTGTTCTGGAGCCTGCACCTGACTCAGGAGAGGAATTTGCCAAGTGGTAGAATTTGCAGGGCCCTTGTTGTACCTGAAGGGTCACTAAAATGTCAGAAGTTTAAATATGTGTTGTAGAATCCTTCAGGGATCTACCTGCATTCTCCCTCACCTAACTTTTTTCTCCCCTCTCTTCCTCACTTCATTCTCTTGCCTCCCCACCCCATCCTGCAGTAACCCGAAATCAACTTTCATTTGTGTATTTCTGAAAATGTTTATGAGGACCTTCCCCAGGTAGAAGATACCTTCCAAACTCAGGGACATTCTTTTCCTACTGTGTACATAGAATGTGGACCAATGTAGGTTTATATCTATGAAGTGATTTATGGTGTGTATAATTTCAGCCTTACAATAGTATCACCTACAAAACACCAGGATGCACATGAGAGGGCTGTGGCTCAACTACCATCCCTTCAACTTGGAGGTTTGCACATTTCACAGAGAGCTCTGCTGTCATCTTCAGTTCCTTCTGGCTTTTCTAAGTATATCTGACATTCTGCTCAAAGTGGAAAACCACATGATTTGGTGAGGGTGGTGGGGTCCTACAAACTTTCTGTAATATGAAATGAATTTGGTATGAATTTTAAAACACATACCTCTAATCTATAATTAGGAATTGCTTTTCTGGCTCCGTGCCCGTGGCACAGAGGTTACGGCGCCAGCCACAAACACGTAGCTGGCAGCTTCAAACCTGGCCTGGGCCAGGTAAACAATGGTGACAACTGCAAACGAAAAATAGCCGGGCATTGTGGTGGGCGCCTGTAGTCCCAGCTACTTGGGAGCTGAGGCAAGAGAATCATTTAAACCCAAGACTTTGAGGTTGCTGTGAGCTGTGACACCACGGCACTCTACCGAGGGCAACAGCTTGAGACTTCGTCTCAAAAAAAAAAAAAAAATTAAAAAGAAAAAAGACTTGCTTTTCTAAAAAGTGACCCTCATAATTTCCATACTTTGTAACGGTTTATGGAGCAATATACTTATGGTCTTATCAGCCTGCTGTCAAGCAGGTGTTTATGTTTAGGGTTTGGAATTGTTGAATGGTTCCTCCTACAAATGTCTGTCTTATTCTATGAAATACAAAGATGATTTCCCGCCCCCATTTTGTTCCTTGTCCCTTGTAGATGTTTTAAAAGAAATTTCACATAGAACTTAACATGGAAGCTATAGCAACAGGTTTCTCAGAGTAGGACATGTTTTCATTTCCCTGGTGATTTCGATCATTTGGCTTACTGAAGATGGGAACAAGATCTAAGGTAAGAATTTAGATAAATTAGGTCCAAACATTATCATAAAAATCTCTTATTTGTTTTCCCCTAGCATTTTTCAGCAAAGTGAAATATGTGTCAAAATGATGTGAAAATACTTGAAATTCAGTTTTGCTAAAGAACTAAATTTATCAAAAAAAAAAAAACAAAAAAAAACCAGAACTAAATTTATCAATTTTGTAAAAGGTTTGGTTTTGGTAGTGTTATAAATCTAAGATGGTATGAACTGCCTTCTTTTAAAAACAATCTTTGAAGAAAAGGCGGAAACATTCTAAAAATAAGTTTATAAATCTCTGTCATGTAGCAGAGTTTAAAAAAAGAAAAGTTCCCATTTATTTGTACAATTTAAATAGTGTAGAAGTTATACCTGCCTTCCCCGAATAAATTGGGTGTTTTGAAGCTCTGAAACATATTCTGAGGAGACGATCTGGCCCATAAAGGTAAATATAAGAGTTTCTGCCTCTTTGTAGAATCCTAGGGGCTGATTATCTCAAGACTGTTTTGAAAGTCAAGAAGAAGAAGATAAGTATGTGGTTCTTTTCTTTCCCAGGCTGAGTAGTTATCTCTGATAGGAGGCTGAATGGAGTTTGGGGGTAGGAATGTTTCTTGGTAGAAACTGTAGGGTGTGTCTTCCGATGGAATGTTTAGTCCAAGGAGAGATTCCAGAATACAGTGGGCCAAGGAATGGAATTAATCCTAGGGTGGAGCAAAGTAGGCCACTTAATCATCTACATATTGATTTTAGGACAAGTGCGTTTGAGGGGCAGTGTCTCCAGCAGGGAAAGGGTATGGGTCTGTGCTCAAAAGTGTTCTCTCTAGATACAGAGCAAGTAACAACTGATATTACAGCACAGGTATTCAAATAATGCTAGCTGTTTTATTGAGCCAAAATCTTTCAGGTGTCTTAAAGAAGAAAAAATGTTTTTTTCCTCTCATGACGTATAATGCTCAAGGCACTTTACATAAGTAATTTAATATAAACACTATTCGATTGGTACTGCTCAATTGGAAAGTTGAGGAAATTGAAGCTTGCAGGTTAAGGGATTTGCTCAAGGTTACGTAGTGACTAATGGAATCTAAGTTTGGCCTAGGTCTATTGATCTTGGGCTATTTGTTTCTTTTTCGTTTTTTTGTAGAGACAGAGTCTCACTTTATCGCCCTTGGTAAAGTGCTGTGGCGTCACACAGCTCACAGCAACCTCCAACTCCTGGGCTTAGATGATTCTCTTGCCTCAGCCTCCCGAGTACCTGGGACTACAGGTGCCCACCACAACTCCTGGCTATTTTTTTGTTTTGCAGTTTGGCCAGGGCCGGGTTTGAACCCACCACCCTTGGTATATGGGGCCGGTGCCCTACTCGCTGAGCCACAGGCGCTGCCCAGCTATTTGTTTCTTTATAGTGATCCTATTGTGAAAACTTGGTCATTTCTAATTATGGAATAGCCAAAGCTCAAACTGTCTTTTTCAGGAGCCAATGGGGTTTGGCTTGAGAAGTATATCTATTCCTTTCTTAAAGAAACTTCTGTTTTGTGTTTATTAAAAGAGGCTGTTGTTTAAAAAAATTAAAATAATTGAGCACTCATGTGATCTGCTTTGGTATTATAAATGTTTATTATCAATCTTTTTTTTTGTTTCTGAAAATGAGAAATGCTAACTGTTATGTGTGTGTGTAGGAAGCTAGCTGTTTCTTTTTTAAGGGTAAAGTTAATATTTTATTGTCATTGTAATCAGATGGCAATTGAGTATGTAGGCTCCATACTTCTTCATTTAAAAAAAAAAGTACAATTTTTAAATAGCCAAAGGCTGGTTATGTTTTCAGAAAATATGATTAGACTAATCATTAATGGTTGCATCAAGCTTTTCCTTATTAGCTCCAGAAAATTCACCCACCTTTTGTCCCTTTTTAAAAAATGAGAAAGTTGGCATGCATTTGACTTCACACTCTGAAGCAACATCCTCACAGTTACCCACATCTACTTCAAGGAGCACCACAGTGGAATACTTTTCAGAGAGGGAATGAAAGAAAGGCTTGGTCATGTTGCCAGACCCACACCTTGAGAAGTATGAGAAGTCAGGTACTACAGGTTTATCTCCAGCAACTTCCAAGGCCTCCTTAAAAGCAAACTTACTCTCTATCTGCTTCACCATCTTGGCTGGTGGGGGTCTCATGAGGGACCCTATGAACCTATGGAAGTGGTTCCAAGGAGCCAAACCTAGCTTCCAAATGCTAGCTGTTTCAAACAGAACATAATTGAATGCAGGGAATTTGATGCTTATAAGAAGGTTGGCAGTTTGGAGCAGCAGGACTGGGGCTGGGCCTGTAAGTCTGGGGACACCCTTTATCTGGCCTGCTGGAGGCACTGCTGCCCTTGCCACCCTGCTGGAGAAGCTGCCTCTAGAGCATGGTTGTGATCCAAGAGTCACAAAGACATCACCACAAATGGTGGCTCAGAAGCCACCTTGTCCATAGTGGATTTATCTGAGAAAAAAAAAATGTGTCCCATACTTTTACATTTTTATAACCATGAAATTTGTGACTGGACGATGGATTGCTGCTACAGCAGCAAAGCCCTGTGACTCTGCTTAACTCACTTTTACTCAGTCTCATGCCTGCATATCTAATTAGCAGGGCCCTTTGCATAGATAGTCTGGGGAGAGAAATGTTCAGTGCTTTGGCCTTGGTCGTTCAGGCAGGCACACCTGATAGAAGTTGGTATGGAGGTTACTTCCCATACCATTAAAAAAAAAAATCATAGCAATGGGATGAGGTCTTGATCTGTTTCCAGGGCCACATTTTATGACCCCTCATTCTGTCACCTTTAGTCTTTCTGGTCATGTGTCTTGTGGACAATTTTTCAACTTTTCAGTGTTCTGTGTAGGTCGATGTATAGGTGAAAAAGTTTTTTTAAACCATGCAATAGCCTCTCTAATAAGAGACTTTCTCGGTGAATATATACTTTTAAAATGTTTGATTAATATGTCATTAAACATTTTGAGAAGTTGGATATTACAATGGGTGGGGCAAGGCTGCTAGAGCTAAGCTCTAGCTCTCAATCCTATACGAACTGCAAGAAGTACTGCTCTGTTATATGTCCAGGAGAGTACTTTGCAGAGTACTTTTCAAAGACAGTCTGCAGAGAATCGAGCGTGTGTATAGCATACATAGTTATAGGTATATATTTATATACATAATTTTTCTGAGTGGAAAGTTAACTTAGAATGTGGGTTTTACTGGAACTTTTTGATGGCAGTTGTCCTTTGGAGAGCACATTATAAGATATTTCAAGTTATGCAGAAGTATGCAAAGGAAGGAAGTTATTTCTTAAGCTGGAGCTATATCTTTTAGTATTATTTTTAGATTAGGTGCCTAAAATGCTTAAAAGTTTAATTGGTTTTGAGGGAGAGGTGGACAGTCCTCCAAAGCATTTTTCCTTTGATGATCAGTGATGTAATATGTAAACTATGTTTTCTAGTCTGGAGTTCCTTCTGTAGTTTTTCCATTTACTTTCTTACCTTCTTAAAAGCTTGTCTATTTAGTGGGCTGTGGAGACTTAAGGGAAACCATTGAATAAGAAGACTCTCAGTTGCTATTTAATTTCAAAGAGTATTTATCTTTTTTTTTTTTTTTTTGAGACAGAGTCTCATTCTATTGCCCAGGCAAGAGTGCCATGGGCTCAGCCTAGCACATAGCAACCTCAAACTCCTGAGCTCAAGCAATCCTTCTGCCTCAGTTTCCAGGATGGCTGGGACCACAGGCACCCACCACAATGCCCAGCTAATTTTTGTGTTTTTAGTACAGACACCCGGGTCTCACTCTTGCTCAGGCTGGTCTTGAACTCCTGAGCTCAAGCAGTCCTCCTGGCTCAGCCTTCCAGAGTGCTAGGGTTAGAGTATTTGTCTTTCAAAGTTTTTCTTTATACAATAAGTCTTGGCTTAACTTGACCAACAGATTTGTAGTGTAGAAGCTGTGACTTTAAGCAAAATGATGTGATGAGAAAACCAGGTAGTCTACAGGCTAATTGATAAAAAACGAGAGTTAAGTTTCTATAGTATATTTCGGGTCATAAAATATCACTAAACTTTTAATAAAGACCAAAATACTTCTAATATTAAACATTGAAATAAACGTGAGCTATACATACACTTCAGAGAAGCTATTAAAAACAAGTGAGGTAACAATTTACCCACCTACCCCAGGTCAAGGCCGCAGGGGTCAGGAGGCTGTCCTAGAGGCTGAAGGCAGGAACAAATCCTCTATGGGCCTTTCTGTGGCAGGACAAACACACACGCCCACACTCACTCTCACTGGCACCATGTGGATGAACTGAATAGAGCATCTTTGGGATGTGGGAGGAAACCAGAGTCCCTGGAGAAAACCCATGCAGACATGGGGAGAATATGCAGACTCCACACAGACAGGGAGGTTCCAGCCAGGAATTGATTTCTTTTCTCATCAATATTATAACAAAATGATGTTGAATGAAACAGTATTGTTTAAGAACTCACTATATTTATATTGTTTTCTCCTTCATCTGTTTCTGCTCAATGCGTTTGAGTGTAGGGAGAAAAAAAACAAATGGGATGCTCGAAAAACCATCTGGATGTTTTGGAAGTATTCACAGTTATGTAATCAGTCCAATATGTGTAAAACAGCCATCAACTTAAGGGCAGAAAAGTAAGCTGTAGCTTCAGCTGAGAATTACCTGGTTGTACTCAATTATTACTTCATTTTGAGAATGCCCTTTAAAGGGGATAATTGCATGGAGAATCTCTGCAATTATGATCTAGGTTTTCATGCAAGAAATAGGCTTGCTGATTATAGGTTTTCAGGTAGAGAATTAAATAGTTATTAAATCTTATATTCTCACCTATTCTGAATCTGATAGAAATAATACCAATGCTAAAAATAGGGCTTTTGAGAGCTAATGGATTAGTTAAGTATTCAACTATACCCTCTGATCTCCTGCTGTGTGCCAAATACAACTTGAACTTCACACTGTCCTGTTTCCCCACATTATTCTTATTCTTAGGAACATTGTATTTCCTTAGAGCAGTAGTTCTCAACCTTCCTAATGCTGCGACCCTTTAATACAGTTCCTGTGAGTTTGCGACCTAATGGTTGAGAACCTGCCTTAGAAGATGTTCATTCTCCTAGCATTGAGATAATAGTGACTTTCCCCATGCCATGTTTTTGTTTCATATTCTATCAGGCGTGTAAGACAGGATATGGGTAAGGAAAAATTCGGACTACTGGGAGGTTGATATTGTCTGACTCAACACCTTTGACAACTCTCTTAGCTCTCATCTACCAGGCTGGTCATTTTCTCCCTAAATCTCCCATCCTCTACCAGCTTTGTCTCAGTCCCTGTAACTTTCTGTTCTTAGGATCTTTCTTAAAACGGTTGCATGCCAATGGGAGGGGGGAGTCAGGGACAGTTTGCTTTTGCATGTACATGGCCCGCCTTACTGGTTTGCAACTGTTTAATGGGGGTGTATGACTAATACCGCCCTATCCTAATGTATTTTTGCTTTGTTTGTTTGCTATTCTAAGGTGGGATCTTTTTGTGTTGCCCTGGCTATACTTGAACTTCTTGCTTCAGGTGATCTTCTTGAATAGCTGGGACTACAGACATATGTCACTAGCCCAGCATAATGTGTTTTTTGTTTTTTTTTAATAGGCTCTCACCCTTCAAACCATCTCCCTTATTGGGATTATTCTGTAATGGTGATCTCTAACTGGGATTACTGGGCCTCTAAAAACAAATTCAGGAATCTCACTCAGTTTACAAAATCCTATTTTCCTACCTTTCCTACTAAACCTTTTCTTCAACTTTGTACATCTCTTGAACTTTTTTTTAGTTGTCCGGCTTTTTGTGCATTTATTTCTATGTTTTGCCTAAATTTCAGGGCTGTCTTCAGCTGACAACCCGAAGGGTTATCTCTGGAGGGAGAAAGGGGTCTTCTGCATATATCTCAGGTAATTTTTATAACCTCTATGGAAGCTATTTTTTTTTTTTTCTTGAGACAGAGCCTCAAGCTGTCACCCTGGATAGAGTGCCATGGCATCACAGCTCACAGCAACCTCCAATTCCTGGGCTCGGCGAGTCTCCTGCCTCCGCCTCCCAAGTAGCTGGAACTACAGGTGCCCGCCACAACGCCCGGCCATTTTTTGGTTGCAGCCGTCATTGTTGTCTGCGGGCCCAGGCTGAATTCGAACCCGCCAGCTCAGGTGTACGTGGTTGGCGCCTTAGCCAGTTGAGCCACAGGCGCTGAGCCGATGGAAGCTATTTTTTTTTTAATATATGTATTTTATTATTCTTCATTACATTATTTCCCCCCACCCCCCACCCCTCCGTGGTAAGACAGAATTGATTTACAGAAAAGAATACAGAAAACACCAAAGCTCCTGGTAGAGGGAGAGATTTCAAGTGGGGAGAG
>CAUYRH010152093.1:0-11685 GCA_963574655.1 Perodicticus potto
GGTGGGCGCCTGTAGTCCCAGCTACTTGGGAGGCAGAGGCAGGAGACTCGCTTGAGCCCAGGAATTGGAGGTTGCTGTGAGCTGTGATGCCACAGCACTCTATCCAGGGTGACAGCTTGAGGCTCTGTCTCAAAAAAAAGGAATGTAATACTGATGTATGCTACAATGTGGACAAGCCTTAAAAACATGCTAAGTAAAAAAAGGGAGATACAAAAAGGCCACATATTATATGGTTCCATTTATATGAAATGTGCAGAATAGACAAATTCACAGAAACAAAGTAGACTAATGGTTGCCAGGAACTGGAGGGAGGAGAGAATGGGGTATGTGACTGTTAATGATACAAATGTCTTTTCTGAAGTGATGAAAATGTTCAGGGACACAATACCCAGATGAAAACAATGTGATGATTGCACAACTCTGTAAATACACTAAAAACCACTGAATTGTACATTTTAAAACAAAACACTCATTGTTCTACCAGACTATACCCCACCACCCCCTTCTCCTGTTATGCCTTGTTACAGACTCCACAGAATCTCAGCAACCATTCTCTTATTTCTTAAAGATTTTAGCTTCACTGTCACTCTTTCCAATACTTCTACTGTAATTGTATTCCCACTCACTTCTTCTTCTTTTTTTTTCTTAAGACAGAGTCTCACTATGTTGCCCTGGGTAGAGTACCCTGGCATCACAACTCACAGCAACCTCAAACTCTTGGGCTTAAGCAATTCTCTTGCCTCTGCCTCCCAAGTAGCTGGAACTATAGGCGCCCACCATGACACCTGGCTATTTTTGTTGTTGTTGTTGTTGCAGTAGTCATTGTTTAACGGGCCTGGGCCAGGTTCGAACCCACCAGCCTCTATATGTGGCTGGCACCCTAACCACTGTGCTACAGGCGCCGACCCCCCTCACTTCTATTTTTACTTTTCCTCTTGTCCTGATATTGTCCTTTACCCTACTAGACCAACCCAAACCCATGGTTGTAACCTGGACCTTGTCATTACCAAGATAATTCCTTATAATATCAATTTCAAGAATCCTACACTCACCAACACTTCTTATCATCCCAGCTTATTCCTCTTGTACCCCAACTTCAATAATTCTGAGAGTTAAAATCCATTGATCTGAAGCCCAAGTGCCCATCGACCCATGAACGGATTAATAAATTGTGATATATGTATACCATGGAATACTATGCAGCATTAAAAAGAATGGAGACTTTACCTCTTTTATGTTTACATGGATGGAGCTGGAAAATATTCTTCTTAGTAAAGTATCTCAGGAATGGAAAAAAAAAATCCAATGTGCTCATTACTGCTGTGAAACCAATTTATAATCACACACACTTGCATATGAAAAATGAAACACAACTATAGCCTAGGATGAAGGAGGGAAAGAGAGGGAGAAGGGAAGGGAGGGGAGTGGGTTTACAGAGGGAGGGTTAGTAGGGGACCACACCTATGGAGCATATTGTAAGTACAAGTTGGATCTATCAGGTGTAGGACACAAATGTCTTAATGCTGTAATTGGGTAAATGAGGCGAAAGCTATGTTGATTAGTAGCATGACAGCACTCCAATTTGTACAAATAATCAACACATCGAATCCCATAATGGCATAAATGTATGTATGATCTACGTACAAATGACTTAATAAAAAAAAAAAAATCCACTGATCTTACAACATTTTCACTGTCTTTCACCCACTTCGTATCCTTATTTCCCTCCTATCTGCCTTAGTCCATGATCCCTCATTATAATCACCCCCTTGACTCTTTTTCTTTCATCATACCACCTAGCAAAACTCAATCCTGCTTAACTCCAATTCTCTACCTATTCCATGCCTCCATCTGTTGTTCAAAGAGGCCGGTA
This sequence comes from Perodicticus potto, assembly GCA_963574655.1. Taxonomy (NCBI): domain Eukaryota; kingdom Metazoa; phylum Chordata; class Mammalia; order Primates; family Lorisidae; genus Perodicticus; species Perodicticus potto. The sequence goes on from CAUYRH010152093.1 coordinate 1,874, forward strand.
AAAACACATAATGCCAAGACTGCTAACCTCAGGGAGGCCCCTAGTGCTGCCAATACCTTACACCAGCCTAATCACTCTCCTGCTCTACTAGATGACTGTTTTGAACCTCTTACCCTTTTGCCTCAAACCTCTATCCTTCCCTCCATTCTCTCTCTGTACACAGAGAAAATAAAAACAATCAGGAGAGCACTTCCTCATGATCCATCATGACATACAGCAACCTTCTAGCTTCTACCCATTCTCTTATTTTCTAGTTTCCCTTCTGTTACGGATAAACAGTCCAAGTGCCTAAGGTCAGCCTCTCCCAGCTACTCTAGACCCTATCTCTTTCTTTCTTTATTCCCCCAATTGAGTCATCAATACACAAATATGCTATAATACAGCCCATCCAAAAAAAAAAAAATCTCTTGATCCCCATATCCTTCCACACTCCTCCCAGGCTACAGTTTCATTTCTCTGCTGCCCTTATTGGAAAACTTGTCCCTACAGGAAAGATTAAATTGTCTCCAATTTCTCTGTTCCCCTTTTCTGTCAACATTTCTTTTTTTTTTTTTTCCCCAGACAGAGTCTCACTTTGTCACTCTCAGTAGAGTATAAAGGGAGAAGTTACAGGAGTTTTTGTTGCAGTTGTCATTGCTGTTTTAGCTGGCCCAGGCCGGATTCGAACTCGCCAGCCTTGGTGTATGTGGCTGGCGCTGTAACCACTGTGCTATAGGCACTGAGCCTTCTTTCAACATTTCCTTGCTCAATTCTTTTATTTTGAAAAATTCTGATTGTACTTCGAAAAGTTAAAAGAACAAGCATTTTTGGGAAGCTGAGGCGGGTGGATCACCCAAGCTCACAGGTTCAAGACCAGCCTGAACCAGAACAAGACCTCGTCTTTAAAAATAATTGGGTGGAGATGTTTGGAGAATACTTAGAGATCTAAAAAGAGACCTGCCATTCGATCCCTTCCTCTACTAGGTATATATCCAGAAGACAAAAAAATCACATTATAACGAAGATATTTGTACCAGAATGTTTATTGCAGCCCAATTCATAATTGCTAAGTCATGGAAGAAGCCCAAGTGCCGATCGACCCATGAATGGATTAATAAATTGTAGTACATGTACACCACGGAATATTATGCAGCCTTAAAGAAAGATGGAAACTTTACCTCTTTCATGTTTACATGGATGGAGCTGGAACATATTCTTCTAAGCAAAGTATCTCAAGAATGGAAGAAAAAGTATCCAATGTACTCAGTCCTACTATGAAACTAATTTATAGCTTTCATATGAAGGCTATAACCCAATTATAGCACAAGAATATGGGGAAAGGGGCAAGGGAGGGGAGGGGGAAGGATGAGTGGAGGGAGGATAATTGGTGGGACCACACCTATGGTACATCTTCGAAGGGTACAGGTGAAACTTACTAAATGCAGAATATAAAGGTCTTAACACATAACTAAGAAAATGCCATGAAGGCTATGTTAAACAGTTTGATGAAAATATTTCAGATTGTATATGAAACCAGCACATGATTGCATTAATGGTCACAGTTATGATTTAATTTAAAAAAATAGCTGGGTGGTGGCACCTGTAGCTCAATGGTTAGGGCGCCACCCACATACACTGAGGCTGGCAGGTTCAAACCTGGCTCAGGCAAACTAAAATAACAACAAAAATATCCAAGCGTTTTGGGAGGCTACTAGCTATTTTGGAAGCCAGCTACTTGGGAGGCTGAGGCAAGAGAATCGTTTAAACGCAAAAGTTTGAGGTTGCTGTGAGCTATGATGCCACAGCACTCTACCGAGGGTGACATAATAAGACTCTGTCTCCAAAAAAAAAAAAAAGAAGCAGCATTTTATATTCTTCACTTAAATCCATCAATTATTTACAACAATTAATATTTTGCTATATTTGCTTCATTTTATTTTTGTATATAATACCAACATACATACATACATATATTCGTTTAGGGTAGGGCTGAAACCTACCCCCCATGGTAAGTTACAGACTTTATGATACTTCTCCCTTAAATACTTCAACATGTGTCTCTGAGAACAAGAATATCCTTTTCATAGGGGTGCAGTGGCTCACACCTGTAACCCCAGCACTGTGGGAGGCCGAAGCAGGTGGATCTTGAGTTCACAAGTTCAAGACCAGCCTGAGCAAGAGTGAGTCCCTGTATCTAAAAAATAGCTGGGTTTTGGGTGGTGCCTGTGGCTCTGTGAGTAGGGTGCCAGCCCCATATACCAAGGGTGGTGGGTTCAAAGCCGGACCCGGCCAAACTGTAACAAAAAATAGCCAGGCGTTGTGGCGGGCACCCGTAGTCCCAGCCACTCGTGAGGCTGAGGCAAGACAATCGCCTAAGCCCAGGAGTGGGAGGCTGCTGTGAGCTATGTGACGCCACAGCACTCTAACAAGGGCGACAAAGTGAGACTCTGTCTCTACAAAAAAAAAAAATAGTTGGGTGTTGTGGCAGGAGCCTATAGTCCCAGCTACTTGGGAAGCTGAGGCAAGAGGATCACTTGAGCCCAAGAATTTGATGTTGCTGGGAGTTATGACACCACGTCACTCTACTGGAGGTAAGAAAGTGAGACTCTGTTTCAAAAAAAAAAAAGAATATGTAGCTGGGTGTAGTGGCTCATGCCTGTAATCCTAGCATTCTGAGAGGCCAAGGTGGGTACATTGCCTGAACTCACAGGTTTAAGAATAGCTTGAGCCAGAGTGAGACCTCGTCTCTAAAAATAGCTGGGTGTTGTAGTAGGCACCTCTAGTCCCAGCTACTTGGGAGGCTGAGCCAAGGGAATTGCTTGGCCCAGGAGTAAGAGGTTGCTGTGAGCTATGACGCTATGGCATTTCTATAGCGTCACCAAGGGTGACATAGTGAGACTCTGTCTCCAAAAAAAAAGAATATCCTCCTCATAAACCAATATGCCATTACACCCAAGAAATCATAACACTGATTTAATACCATCATTTAATATGCAGTCGTACTGAAATTTTCTTCATCATTCCCAAAACGCTGTTTAGATTATTTCCAGTCATTTTTTTCTTGGTATAGGATCCAGTTAAAATTCATGCATTGCTCTTTATATCTCTTCAATTTCCTTTACCATTCTCCCTGTGTTTTGTCTGCCATGACACTGACATTTTTAAAGAGTCTAGATCAGTTGTCTTGTAGAATGTTCCATATTCTGGATTTATCTGATCATTTCCTCATGATTAGATTTAGGTTAATTTTTTTTTTTTTTTTGAGACAGAGCCTCAAGCTGTCACCCTGGGTAGAGTGCCATGGCATCATAGTTCACAGCACCTCCAACTCCTGGGGCTCAAGTGATTCTCCTGCCTCCACCTCCCAAGTAGCTGGGACTACCGGCGTCCGCCACAACACCTAGCTATTTTTTGGTTGCAGCCGTCATTGTTGTTTGGCAGGCCCACACTGGATTCGAACCCACCAGCTCAGGTGTATGTGGCTGGTGTCTTAGCCGCTTGAACCATAGACGCCGAGCCTATTCTCCTTATCTTGACTTCTGAGCAGCATTTGACATAGCTAATTGTTCCTGCCTTCTTAAAATACTTTTTTGCTTGGTTTCCAAAATACTATTCTCTGTCTCTGCTCTAACCGTCTCAGTCTTCATTACTGGTTTCCCATTCTCTGACCTCCAAATGTGAGAAAGTTTTGGGGCTCAATCTTCTCTTCCTTTCTGGATTTACTCCCTAGGAAACTTATCTAGCATCATGGCTTTCGTTATGCTGATAACTCCCAAATGTTAGCCTAGATCTCTATCTCTATGTCGAAATCCGCTCATATTTTCATCTCTTATTTGATATCTGATTTGGTGTAAAAGAGATCTCAAACCTGATATGCCCAAAACCAAACCCTTAATTTTCTCTCCAAATCAGCCCCTTCTACCATCTTCCCATCTCTTTAAAGGGTAGCTCCATCCTTCCATATGCTCAGGATAAAAATCCTGGAATAATCTTTGGCTTTTCTTTTTCTCATATCCTTCACATCCAAATTCATCAGCAAATCCTTTTAGGTTTACTTTCTTTTCTTTTTTTTTTTTTTTGTTTTGAGACAGAGCCTCAATCTGTCACCCTGGATAGAGTGCTGTGGCATCACAGCTCACAGCAACCTTCAATTCCTGGGCTCAAGCGAGTCTCCTGCCTCTGCCTCCCAAGTAGCTGGGACTACAGGCGCCCGCCACAACGCCTGGCCGTTTTTTGGTTGCAGCCGTCATTGTTGTTTGGCAGGCCCGGGCTGGATTCGGGCCCAGGCTGGATTCGAACTCACCAGCTCACGTGTACGTGGCTGGCACCTTAGCCCGTTGAGCCACAGGTGCCAACCTAGGTCTACATTCAAAATAGATACATAAAATTTGATTCTTTCACAACATCTCTACCACTACTGTCCTCACCAAATCTACCATTTTATTTCTCTAGATAATTCAATTAACCTTTTTTTTTTTTTTTTTTTTTTTTAAGACATAGTCTCAAGCTGTTGCCCGAGGTAGTACTGTGGTGTCATAGCTCACAGCAACCTCCAACGCTTGGGCTCAAGCAATTCTCTTGCCTCAGTTCCTCTATTTTAAGTAGAGACAGGGGTCTCACTTTTGCTCAGATTGTTCTCAAACTCTTGATCTCTAGCAATCCACCCACCTCGGCCTCCCAGAGCGCTAGATTTACAGGTGTGAGCCACTGCACTCAGCTCAGTTAACTTCTTAAATGATCCTTGGTTCCCAAACCCTATACCCAGGCTATTCTCAATACAACTAAAATAACATTTTAAAAAATGAATTAGATCTCTCTACTCTTTTCAATACTTTCCATGGCTTCCCTTTTCACTTAGAATGAAAGCTAAAGCCCTTAGAATAGTCCTTAAGTCCCTACACAATCTAGCTTCTCATCTCCTCTTGGTTCTTATTTCCAACTGCTCTCCCTTTCTCTCACTTGCTCTTTGAACATTTCAGGTACACTCCCAGTTTAGGACTTTTGTACCTGTTTCATCTGCCTAAAGTACACATACTTTCTTCCTTACTTCCTTAAGTTTGTTGTTTACAGCTGGGGAAATTGTATAGAATCGGAGAGGAGATATAGGGATCTAACAGATTCTTGAACAGCTTTCAACCATTCTCTTTATTTTAGTATCACCCCTCCACCTCCAATATCTCAAATCCCCCATATAAACAGGATTCATCCCCAGTTTATATGGAACCCCATCTTAAAAGCTTACAACTTAAAAAACAAAACCAAAAAACCTCTCTATTATATCTTTAGTCAGGTTTGACAAGGAACAAAAGTATATGTTGTTCTGCCATCTTAATGTAGACATTTTAAATTAATTTCATTTAAAAATATATACAAGGTAAGATAATTAAGTTCATGAACTAATCCTAGAAAAAGTGCTACATACTTCATTGCTGAATATCACTATGGTCACCTTCAACGTACTCCCCTTAGGAAGCTGTGCACCAACACCAGTGCCTAGTCCAACCTTCAAAGCACTTTTTATAAGATGAGTTTATGAGCTTAATTGTTAGACCTCATACAACAACAGCTCTGATGACCATTTCAGAAGAGTTCCAAAACTGCTTTGAAGGGTGGACGAGATGCTGGTGTGGGTGTGTAGCTCCCAAGGGAAGTACTTCAAAGGTGACTGTGATGATACTTACCAACGAAGTATTGGGCACTTTTGCTAGGATGAGTTCACAAACTCAATTGCCCAACTTTGCATATTACAAGGCACTTTCAGAAGGGCAAAATGTTTTATAAAAACAACAAGAAAAAAGTATATATAGATATATTTTTGTTTGTTTGTTTGTTTGTTTTGAGACAGAGCCTCAAGCTGTCACCCTGGATAGAGTGCTGTGGCATCAGAGCTCACAGCAACCTCCAATTCCTGGGCTCAACCTATTCTCCTGCCTCTGCCTCCCAAGTAGCTGGGACTACAGGCGCCCGTCACAACGCCTGGCCATTTTTTGGTTGCAGCCGTCATTTGGTTGCAGCCGTTATGTTGTTTGGCGGGCCCGGGCTGGATTCGAACCCGCCAGCTCAGGTATATGTGGCTAGCACCTTAGCCGCTTGAGCCACAGGCGCCAAGCCAAGAAATAAGTATATTTTTTAAAAGTTCATAAATATAAGAATAGTTAAGTATGTATTATTCTATTCTTATTTTTCATATGTAACACATATATTTTTCTATGTATTCAGTATTTCATAAAAACAGGATACTATGATCAAATCCATGTGTACTATTTGTGGTAATTCCAATTCATTTGGTCTTATAAGAGAATACCATATTTCTGAAAAAGCAAAATCCTGTTCATTATTTAAAAAAGAAAATAAAAGCGGCTCAGTGCCTGTAGCTCAGCGGCTAGGGCCAGCCACATACCAGAGCTGGTGGGTTCGAATCCAGCCCAGGTCTGTCAAACAACAATGACAACTGCAACCAAAAAATAGCCAGAGGTTGCGGCAGGTGCCTGTAGTCCCAGCTACTTCGGAGGCTGAGGCAAGAGAATTGCTTAAGCCCAAGAGTCTGAGGTTTCTATGAGCTGTGACACCATAGCACTCTACCCAGGGCAACAGTTTGAGACTCTTTCTCAAAAAAAAAAAAAAAAGAAAGAAAAGCAACCAAATTCCATTTATTACAGACATCGTTCTCGGATATCATTTTAAAATCTGAAGTGCCCAAGGAGCTGTACCTATAGAAAAATAAATTAAGTAGTGGCTTTTCTCACTTACCTAGACTAAGTTCTCATTTACTCTAAGTGAAAAAGGTAATTTCAAAGTGTATCTTTTGCAGTTTTTGGCTGGGGCTGGGTTTAAACCCACCACCTCCAGCATATGGGGCTGGCACACTACTCCACTGAGCCACAGGCACCACCCCCAAAGCGTATCTTTTTATACCACCAGATAAAGCAAATAAAGAGTATTATATATACGTCAACCACGACAATAACAAACAACATAATTATCATAAATATATTATCATTGCTGTTACTATAACAAGCTTCTACAAACTTAGCAACTAAAAGCAAAACTTACCTGTCTAAGAATATATCTGGGAGTGGTGGATAGGTCTGCATGTCAGGCACTCGCTCGTGGACTATAACCATAATGAAAGATGTAAATCCAAATACTATAAAAACATATATACAACTCAGTATGGTCTTCCAGTACTCTGGGTCCAATCTTCGAATAGAATGTTTGTTTTTACCATTCATGTACTGATATTGATCAGAATTCAAGTCGGTGATGGGTCCGTCACAGTCATGTGAAAGCTCTCCATTACATAGCCAGTCTGTACTCTGAAGAGAACTGATGAAAGGAGTCATCGAGCTCATGGGACTGTCACTGTTGTAGCCCATCTCTTCTAAGACGTCAATATGTATTTTTTGCAATTTTCGGACTGAAAGCATTAACCTTTTAATGTCTCCTAAGATTTTGATTTCCAGAGGAGGAGACCGAAGATCATATTCAGTCAGTGTTAGCAATGTGATTCCATCAAGTCGGTGCTTATTGCATAAAACATCTACATATTCAAAAAAGCCTTCATCCTTCAGCCACACAGCTACATGCTTGGTAGTCCAGCGGCGAATGCAGAGTTGATTAGGACCTGCCATTTCCTCCTTCACTGCCTGTCAAATGAAAACAGGAACACAAAACAAAAACTTCAGTGTGTCCTAACAACTTCTTCAAAGACCAAATACATACAAACATACCCGAAACAGGCTAGACTGTCCTACTGGCTTCTAAAGTAAAAGAAAAAATACTCAGTAATAAGTGGTTTTTAATAGATTAACATTTCTAATAATATTAAGCATGTAACCCCAATAGCAAAAGGAAAACTAATAACCAAATGCTTTTACAGAAAGTTATTTTACCAATGGCTCACAGCATATTAGCTACAACTTAGTTAAAAAGCCTACTGTAGAGAAGAGTTCAGACAAATCCCATTTGAATACTTTTCATAAAATTAAGATATATAGCTGAACGCAATGGCTTGTGCCTGTAATCCTAGTACTTTGGGAGGCCAAGGCAGGAGGATTGCTTGAGACCGGGAGTTTAAGACCAGCATGAGCAACCAAGTGAGACCCTTTCTCTACAACGAAAAAATAGAAAAATTAGGCCAGGCATTGTGGTGTGCTACTGTAATTCCACCAATTCAAGAGGCTAAGGCAGGAGGATCACCTGAACCCAGGAATTTGAGGATTTGTTATATGAAAATAAATCAAATTTCTAAAATCTTCATGTTCATGGAAAATGTATCTCCCTATCCAATTGGAAAAAACACAAAAATAAATAGATAACTGTCATTCCAAGAAACCCTTCAGATTAAGCATATTTCTAACAACTATACATATAACGATTTCTAGAACAGATACAAAGATATATCCATTTATATCTTTAAACTAGATATAAATTTTAATTAATAATAGCTCAGTTCCCTCTAGTTTTTCATTCTTAAACTATCACTGGAATTTTAGTGATAAGATTTTTAACAGAAAACTATCTATCAGTTCAAATATACTAATAAACTTAATGACCCAATCTTTATAAGGCAGTTATAAAAGCCAATAATGTGTTATGTTTTAAAAAGTACTAATCATTTTTGCTACTTTCATCCCACACTGCTCTGTTTATGGTCTTTTTCTATTCTAAAACTTCTAGTTTCTTGAGCCTATATAAGGGACTATGTATGTGCCTACTACCCAGCTTGAAAAAGCTTAAACAGCTACAATACAAATGATCTGTTTTTAATGTTGATTATTAGGGGGGTTTTTTGTTTTTTTTTTAGAAACAGAGTCTCGCCATGTCACACTCGGTGGAGTGCTGTTGCGTCCCAGCAACCTCCAACTCCTGGGCTTAGGCGATTCTCTTGTCACAGCCTCCCGAGTAGCTGGGACCACAGGAGCCTGCCACAATGCCGGGCTTTTTTTTGTTGTTGCAGTTTGACAGGGGCCAGGTTTGAACCTGCCACCCTCAGTATATGGGGCTGATGCCCTACCCACTGAGCCACAGGCGCTGCCCATTGTTGATTATTAGTTAAACAAATATGTTCCTTTTTTGAAAATTTGTCAAGCTGTGTACTACATTTTTGTCTATATATGTTAAACTTTATTTTAGAAGTTTACTCTAAAAAACAGAACAAAACATCAATACAAATGTTCTATCCTGAAGGACAAACGAATGTTCTTTACCATGTTCTGAAGGCATCTGCTCTCCTCCCAGATGCTAAACACTCCTGATTTACTTGTTTATTGTTACAAAAATGCATAAAAATGCACTTTTGGTGATGGAAAACCTTTTATACTTTCTTATGCTGAATACTGTTCTGCATTCTCCCCCTATCCACACAAACTCTTCACACGAAGACTTATAATCATTTGACACGGGCAGGAACTACATGAGCACCACTTAATCATCAAAACAACAAACATGCTTGGTAACATTCACCCATAGATAAACGCCATAAAAATGTCAGTTAATACTTAAGTATTTATTTATTTCTTAATAAAAACCAATCCTAGTTTTTGGAAAACTTAAATCATATTTTGCTTCTAACTTGAGCTTTCAAAATTAGCAATCCACATAGTTTTTTACTTTTTGAAAATTAAAATCACATCCATCTACAAGGAGTCTGTATTTTTTAAAGAGTTATCTAATTCTTATATTCTATAGAGCAGTGATTTTCATCTGGTATACCACGAGAAGATCTTAGGTGTGCTAAGAAAATTTTTAAAGAGCATTAATTAAATTCTTTTTGAAAGAAGTTCAAAGCACAGGAAGTATACTCTTTTTTGAACTTTTTTTTTTTTTTACTT
>CAUYRH010152094.1:0-17144 GCA_963574655.1 Perodicticus potto
TTTTGGATTTCTTTTTCCACTTTATCAGCATTTTCCTTCATTGTTTCCTTCATTTCCTTGATTGTTTTCATCATCTGTATTCTAAATTCCCTTTCTGTCATTTCTAACATTTCCTTATAGGTGGAATCCTCTGCAGTATCTGCCTCATAGCCCCTTGGCGGTGGGGGATGTTGCTCTGGACTGGTTTTTCATGGTGCCAGGAGTTTTCTGCTGATTTTTCCTCATGAGTGATTTCTTTTATCTGTTTCCTTGCCCTGATTTTCCTTTCACTTCCTCCTGCTCTTTAAATTGCCATGCCTTTGGACTAGGGTTTTGATGAGTCCTTTTGGTATGGGACCAGAAGGATAAGAAGAGCAAGAAGGGAAAAAAGAAAGAAAGAAAAAAGAAAAAGAAAAGAAAAGAATACAGAGAAAGGAGAGGGGGTGGGTAGAAGCAACTATTGACAAAAAGAAGAGAGGCACAGAAAGAGGGGGATGGAAGCAATATAGGTATACAGTAGGGTACTTTGACCCAATCTTAAGAACCCCCAATCTCTAGGGGTATGAGGTTGAGTGGTTAGGTCAGCAGCTCTTTGCCAGCCTGTTTGGACACAGTACCCCACCTCCACCAAGTAGAGAGGAAAGACAAAAATGAAATAAGTCAAACCAAAACAAGCAAACTGAAAACTTTATGTGATAAAATTAGGGAAAAAACCAATTAATAGGGGTAGAAACACTAGCAAAAATGAAGTTCTAATTTTTAAAAAAGGCAACAATGGAAAATTATATTTAAAGTAGAAAAATGAAAAAATAAAAGAAAGAAAAAAAGAAAAGAAAAATCTTTAAAGAAAATGTTGAAATTAAAAACAAAACAACAACAACAAAAAGAAAACAAAACAACACAAAACAAAAGAAAACAAAAAACAAAGCAGTATATACATCTTGATGAATATTGTCTGGGCAACAGGTGATCTTCTGGGGTATAATTTGTTAATCACAATGCTGATACGGCTGTACAAAATGGAGACTGGAGGCCTCTAATGATTTCTCAAAACCCGCAGGGTGGAGAGCCCAAATCCTCCTCAGCCTGCTTAGAAGGCACTTTAAATTGCTAACTTGGGCTAAGCAGAAGCTTTTCCAGGAAAGTGCTAGCCACTGGGATCACTCCTTAAGTGGCTATCCACTTACCCAGTATGCCAAAACTGGTCTCACCCTATGCCTTAAGGCTAAGGCTGCAAGGTGTCTCAGTCCCTGCTTTTAGGCTGCTCAGTCACTAGATTACTCGCTCCTGGCCTATGCTTGTTCTGTGACCCTGAGGCTGGAGCTTGTTGGGGCAGTTCTCCCGCAATGGCTCCACATAGCCCACAACCAAACACTGGTAGCTCCGTCTGGCTTGGTGGCTCAGTCTGGGGCCATGGATAACACTCAAAGACCTCCACACTCTTGCCCAAGTTCTCCCAGGGTAGTTCAACTGAGTGCCAAATCCAAAAAAACCCAAACAGCTCACAGGTAAGGCCTTTCCAGTTTGCAATCTCACTGCTGCTGTACTTACAGCTGCCGGCAGGATTAGATTGAACGAACACATGCAACCACTTGCCAGATCTTCATTGCTTTTGCCTTCCTCAGGGGGTCTAAAAGTCTCACACTGTCTCCCTGTGTCCTCAAAGGGATGTTTCTGGGCAGATCCCACCAGCCAGAGATGCCTGAAGTCTTCTCTCCCCAGTCTCACCATGCCCAGTCGCAAGGAAGTTGTTACTTGGCCACCATCTTGCTCCAGAAGCCCTCTTTGTAGTTTTGATTTGCATGTCTCTAATGATTGTGAATGTTGAGCACATTTTCATGTGTTTATTGGCCATTTGTGTATTTGCTTTAGAGAAATGTCTCTTTAAATCTTTTGCTCATTTTTGAATGTGGTTATTGGTGTTTTTATTGTTGTTGAATTTTAGAAGTTCTCTTCATATTTTGAATGTTAGCTTCCTATCTACACATAAATTTCCTGTGCAATTTAAAATAGTTTAACATAGTAAATTACACAGGAACTTTATGTCCACCCTATGTATAATTTGCACATATTTTCTCCCTTTTGTGGGTTCCCTTTTTACTCTATTAATAGTGTCTCTTGATGCATAAAAATTAAAAAATTTTAATAAAGTCTAATTTGTCTCTTTGTTTTTGAGACAGAGTCTCACTATGTCACCTTGGGTAGAGTGCCAGGGCATCACAGCTTGTAGCAACCTCAAACTCTTGGGTTTAAGCAAAACTCTTGCCTCAGCCTCCCAAGTAACTGAGACTACAGGTGCCTGCCACAACACCCAGCTATTTTCTTGTTGCAGTTGTTGTTGTTTAGCTGGCCTGGGTTACCAGCCTTGGTATATATGGTTGGTGCTGTAACCACTGTGCTACGGGCCCCAAGCTGAATTTGTCTATTTTTTTGTTACCTATGCCTTTGCTGTCCTATTCAAGAAATCATTCTCATATCCTATTTTTTTTTTTTTTTTGAGTTGGTGTCTTACTCTGTGCTCTGGGTAGAGTGCAGTGGTATCATCATAGCTCACCACATCCTCAAACTTCAGGGCTCAAGCAACACTCCTGCCTCAGCTTCCTAAGTAGCTGGGACTACAGATACATACCATGACACCTGGATAATTTTTGGTTTTTAGTAGAGATGGGGTTTCACTCTTTCTCTGGCTGGTCTTGAACTTCTGAACTCAAGAAATCCTCCCTTCACCTTCCAAGGTGCTAGGATTACAGGTGTCAGCTACTGCACCTGGCCCAAATCCAAAGATTTGGTCCTATGTTTTTTTTCTAAAAGTTTTATTGCTTTAGTTCTTACATTTAGATTTTTGGTCCATTTTGAATTGATTTTTTTTTGGGGGGGGGACAGAGTCTCACTTTTTCACCCTTGGTAGAGTGCCTTTAGTTAATTTAATTTTTGTATATGATGTTAGGTCAGGATCCAACTTCATTCCTTCGCATGTAGATATCCAGTTTTGCCAGTATCATTTGTTAAAAAGACGCCTCCCTCCATTTCATGGCCTTGGCTGCCTTGTCAAAAATATGACCATATATGCTAAAGTTTATTTCTGGGCTCTCATTCTATTCTATTGGCCTGTATATTTGTCTTTATAACATTACTATATGGTTTTGATTATTGTCGCTTTGTAGTAAGTTTTGAGATCAGCAAGCATAAATCCTTCAGCTTTTGTTCTTTTTCAAGATTGTTTTGACTCTTCAGAGTCCCTTGATGTTCCTTATGTATTTTAGAATAGGTTTTTCTATTTCTGCAAAGAACGTCATTGAGATTTTGATAGGGATTGCAGTAAGTCTGTAGACCTCTTTGAGTAATATTAACATTTTAACAATATTAAGTCTGGCAATCCATGAACATGGGATGTGGTTCCATTTGTTTGTATCTTATTTAATTTCTTTTCAGTAATTTATTTTATTTATTTATTTTTTGAGACAGAATCTCAAGCTGTCATCCTGGGTAGAGTGCCATGGCATCACAGCTCACAGCAACCTCAAACTCCTGGGCCCAAGTGATTCTCTTGCCTCAGCCTCCCAAGTAGCTGGGATTACAGGCACCTGCCACAACACCCTGCTATTTATTGGCCTGGGCTGGATTCGAACCTGCCAGCTCCATTATATGTGGCTGGTGCCCTAGGCAACAGAGCTACAGGCCCCGAGCCTTTCAGTAATGTTCTGTAGTTTTCATTATAAAAGACTTTCACCTCCTTAGTTAATTCCTAAGTATTTCACTCTTTTTAATGATATTATAAATAGAATTGTTTTCTTAATTCCATTTTCAGATAGTTCATTGTTAGTGTATAGAAATACATTTGACATTGACTTTGTATCCTGATACTTCACCAAATTCATTTAATAGTTCTAATAGATTTTGTGTGGAATCTTTAGGATTTTCTACTTATATGATCATATCATGACTAAGTAGTGATAATTTTTACTTCTTTTCTAGTTTGGATGAATTTTCTTTCTTTTCCTTGTCTAATTTCTCTGCCTAGAAACTTCTAGTTCTATTTTGAATAGAAGTAGTGAAAGCAGGCATCCTTTTCTTATTCCTGATCTTAGGGGAAAGGCTTTCAGTCCTTCACCATTGAATAAGATACTCACTGAAGGTTTTCCATACATGGCTTTTATTATGTTGTGGTAGTTCCCTTCTACTCTTAGTTTATTGAGTTTTTTTCTTTTTAATCATGAAAGTCTTGAATCATGTCCAATGCTTTTGGCATAAATTGAGATGATAATATATTTTTTCCCTTCATTCTGTTAATGTGGCATATTACACTGATTTTTGTATGTTGAATCATCCTTGCTTTCCAGGAATAAATTCCACCTGGTTATCACATATAACTCTTATTGTTCATAGAGTTTTAATTGTAAATGTTGGATCTTCCAAAGTCATGGCTCTCATGGCAAGGTTCTAGTCATTTATGACATCTGTACCCTCCAAAATATTAACAGGGAAAAAATTCTTAAGGGAATTTGATGATCTTTGGTTGATGTTCTGAGCTACCTGAGGTCTCCATCAACACTAAGAGTGTCAGCTGGGGAAGTGAACAGCGTAAGGTATGCAGATGAGACCGTGTTCCAAGAATAACCAAATGAGTAGCTGTTTATGTATCTTTGGCCTTCAGCTCCAAGTCTAGCCTTCCACACTCTGTTCTCAGATGCTGGGGCCAGAGCCCTACATAACACATTTCAATTTTCCTTTGTCAGCTGGCTTTCTGATTGGTCCTGACAATAGGAAGCTCTGGAAAAGTATTGAAAAATAGGAGGAGAAAAGATACTTACTATCTGCTTTCCAAGTTCTTTCAGCATCACTCGGCCTCCAACTTCAGCAGCAACCATGCAGTATCCCCTCGTTACATCTGAGCACAGGTGCATAGAATTTGCCTACCAGAGGCCCCAGTGCCAGCCCTGCTGGCCCTCCCCTGAGCTTCCACTTTCTGATTATTCCTTATCTTTCCTTTGTTACCTCATCCATAGAGTTGGTTGGTATTTTCCCCGAGTTACCTCAAAGTATTTCCTTTCTTTTATCTTCTTTCAGTTTTCCAACACCTATATAAACAATTCCCCATATTTTATTCATTTTTTGAACTACCTGGTGTGGTTTCACTTTCCTTATTGGTCCTTAAGTGCAAGAGTTGCATTCATGTAAGCTAAATGTATGGCTACTGAGACCCTACTGTGAATATAATGGAAAGAAGAAAAAATTGATCATCTTTTTTTTGAGACAGATGAGTCTCTGTCACACTGGGTAGAGTGTCATGGCATCATAGCTCATAGCAATAGAGCCTCAGTCTATTGGGCTCAAGTGATTGTTTTGCCTCAGCTTCCTGAGTAGCTGGGACTACAGGCACAGTACAATGCCCAGCTAGTGTTTCTATTTTTAGCAGAGATGGGGTCTCGCTCTTGCTTAGGCTGGTCTTAAACTCCTGAGCTCAAGTGATCCACCTACCTAAGCTTCCCAGGGTACTGGGATTATAGGCATGAACCACTGTGCCTGGCCTTTGAGCTTTAAAAAAACCCAAAAATGTCTAAAATAACATGTCTAACCACCCACGCAGTACCTCCTCCACCCCAGGTGTGTACTTTCGAGATGCACACAAATGGAATCTTTGCAAATAAAACATAGATTTCTAATTTACTGAGACACTTTTCAGAATCACTTTATTTTCCTATTGAATGATTTTCATAGAAAACAGATTTATAGTTTTATAATATTATATCAAACATAAAAATACATGCTAATTCAGAGACTTCTAGTAATCTGGGAAGACTGAAGATTATGTCAAGGAAAAGTCTTCTGGTAAGGAATACCATCTTATCTGCATAAATAGAGAAGAGATCAAAGCTGTCAATGGTTCCTACTAAACAGGGAGACAGGTGAATTTCTCCCTTCTCCCAGAAGGATCAGAACAGGTGATACAGAAAAAAAATTGCCATTTTTAACAAGAACAGAAACAGGAAACCATAAGCACTAAAATAAAGTCAAAAGGATATTCCTCAGACTCCCATAAGGAAATGAAACTTTAATGAGTGCCCACTCTATGACAGTCACTAGGCTTTGCCTTTACATGAATTCTCTCATTTTATCTTCTCAACAACATTATGAAGGAAAATTTGCTATGGTCAGTTTGACAAGAGGAAACCGAGGTTCATGGAAGAATTCACTCAAGTTTATTCAAAATCAAGTGTAATTCAGAATCCAAAACTCTCAAATGGAGACAGGAAGGGTTTGTTTAAACACCGGTGAAGGAATTTTGATACTTATTTCCCCATTCTGTACCCCCATCAAAGAAGAGAAGCATGGTAAGATGAGCCTAGAGGAAATCTGGGAAGGAAATACAAGAAGGAAATTGGTCACGAACCTCTCAGTCTGGAAGGGGTTGGAAGTGGTAAGTGGAAAGGAGTCTAGAGAAACATTTTTGTGGGGCAGAAGTTAGGAAGATGCTGCTCCCGGTGAGATAAGGTGGTCACCAGAGCTTTGGCAAACCCATATCTCCATTGATTATCTCACGTCACCAGGTTTGCTTGAATCCTCAGCTGGGAAAGATGGTGCCACTATTCAATAGGACATTAAGACATTAAAAAGCTGGGCGTGGTTCATGCTTGTAATCCTAGCACTCTGGGAGGTCAAGGCGGGTGGATTGTGGGAGGTCAGGAGTTCGAGACCAGACCGAGCAGGAGTGTGACACCCCCTCTCTAAAAACTAGCTGGGCATTGTGGCAGGTGCCTCTAGTCCCAGCTACTTGGGAGGCTGAGGCAAGAGAGTCTCCTGAACTCAAGAGTTTGAGGTTGCTGTGAGCTATGATGCCACAGCACTCTACCTAGGTGACAAAGTGAGACTCTGTCTCAAAAACAAAACAAAAAACGACACTGAGACATTAATTTCTCTGTCTTTTCTGCTCTGAGACATAGAACGAGTTTCTGTTTCCCCACAAAACACACTTCCAGTGTAACTACTGGTGTTAAAATTCTAGCCTCTGGTTATAGAAGCCACTGTTTGTTGCCTACGATGTATTTTAAAACCATATTTTTCACATCTGAGGCAAGGAAACTAAGATGCAAATATGCTTTCTCCACACGCTTTTCATCTGTCTGCTGGATGGGTAAAAAGCACACCCAAACCCTAGGGGAAGGGAGAACCGCAAGCTGATACAAATCTGGGACCTAAAATTTCTATGCAGAAGCCTGCCACCCACCTGAAAGACCTGGATTGAAGTGGTATGTGACTGAAAATCAACTTTTATTATGCTGTGTGAGCCATTATCCTTTGAGATTTTTTTCCTCTTAACAACTTTTTTATTAAATCATAACTGTGTACATTAATGCATTTATAGGGTACAGTGTGCTGATTTTATACACAATTTGGAATGTTTACATCAAACTGGTTAACATAGCCTTCATCTCACTTACTTAATTATTGTGTTAAGACATTTGTACTCTACTCTTAATAGATTTGACATGTACCCTTGCAATAAGCACCATAGGTGAGGTCCCACCGATTACTCACCCTCCATCCAAACTCCCCTCTCTCTTCTCTTTCCCCTCCTTTTCCTGGGCTATAGTTATGTTTTATCTTTCATATGAAAGTGTGGGTGATTATATATTGGTTTCATAACAGTATTGAGTACATTGGACTTTTTTCCCCATTCTTGAGATACTTTACTAAGAAGAATGTGTTCCAGCTCCATCCGTGTAAACAAATAAGAGGTAAAGTCTCCATTTTTTAAGGCTGCATAATATTCCATGGTATACATATACTGCAATTTGGTAATTAATTCATGGGTCAATGGGCACTTGGGCTGCTTCTGTGATTCGGCAATTATGAATTGGGCTGTAATGAACATTCTGATGCAAATATCTTTGTTGTGTGATGATTTTTAGTCTTCTAGCTATATACCTAGTAGAAGAATTGCAGAATCAAACAGCATGTCTACTTTTAGTTCCCTAAGTGTTCTCCAAAGTTCTTTCCAAAAGGAATGTATTGGCTTGCATGCCCACCAGCAGTGCAGAAGTATTCCCTTTTCTCCACACCTACGCTAACATCTGTAGTTTTGGGATTTTGTTATGTGGGCTACTTTTACTAGAGTTAGATGATATCTCAAAGCAGTTTTGATTTGCATTTCTCTGATGATTAAAGATGATGAGCATTTTTCATGTGTCTGTAGGCCATGCGCCTGTCTTCTTCAGAGAAGCTTCTGTTCAAGTCTCTTGCGCACAGTGAAGTGGGATCACTTGTTCTTTTCTTATTAATTAGTTTGAGTTCTCTGTGGATTCTAGTTACCACACCTTTGTCAGAAACATAACATGCAAATATCTTCTCCCATCTGAGGGTTGTCTGCTTGCTTTATTTACTGTGCTCTTGGCTATGCAGAAGCTTTTTAGTTTGATCAGATCCCAGTAATATATTTTTGGTATTGCTTCAATTGCTGGGGGGAGTCCTCCTCTTAAAATATTTTCCCAGGCCAATTTCTTCAAGCATTTTCCCTGCACTCTCTCCAGGTATCTTTATAGTTTCATGTATTAAGTTTAAATTGTTAATGGTGAAAAATGGGGGTCCAGTTTCAGTCTTCTACAAGCCACCAGCTAATTCAGTCAGCACCGTTTGTTAAATAGGGAATCTTTCCTCCATTTTATGTTTTTGATAGGCTTATCAAAAATTGAATGATGATAAGTGGCTGGGTTCATGTCTTGGTTCTCTATTCTGTTTCATACATCTGCCTCTCTGTTTTTGTGCCAGCACCATGCTGGGTTTTTTTTTTTGTTTGTTTGGTTGTTTTTTTTTGTAGAGACAGAGTCTCAATTTATCACCATCTGTAGAGTGCTGTGGCATCACATAGCTCACAGCAACGTACAAGTCCTGGGCTTAGGTGATTCTCTTGCCTCAGCCTCCCGAATAGCTGGGACTACAGGCACCCGCCACAACGCCTGGCTATTTTTTTGTTTTGCAGTTCGGCTGAGGCCGGGTTTGAACCCTTTGGCATATGGGGCCAGCACCCTACTCGCTGAGCCACAGGTGCTGCCCAACCATGCTGTTTTGATCACTATAGATTTATAGTATAGCCTGAAGTCTGGTAGTGTGATTCATCCTGATTTGTTTTTCTTTCTGAGTAATGTCTTGGCTATTCAAGATTTTTTCTGATTCCATTTAAAATGAAGTACTATTTTTTTTCCAGATCTTTAAAGTATGACAGTGATGCTTTAATAGGGATTGCATTAAATTTGTATATTACTTTGGGTAGTATGGACATTTTAACAATGTTGATTCTTCCCAGACATGAGCATGGTATGTTTTTCCATTTGTTAATATCTTCAGGTATTTCTTTTCTCAGATTTTCATAGTTCTCTTTATAGAGATCTTTAACATCCTTTGTTAGGTAAATTCCCACTATTTCATCTTCTTTGGCACTAATATAAAAGGAATAGAGTCCTTGATTATATCTTCAACTTGACTATTGTTGGCATATATAAAAGCAACTGATTTGTAACAATTGATTTTGTATCCTGAGACGCTGCTATATTCCTTGATCACGTCTAAGAGTTTTGTAGTTGAGTCCCTGGGGTTTTCCAGGTATACAATCATATCATCTGCGAAGAGTGAGAGTTTGTTCTTCTCTGACCCCATTGGATACACGTGATTGCCTTCCTTTGCCTGATTGCAATGGCTAAGATTTCCATAACTATGTGGAATATCAGTGGAGAAGATGGGCATCCTTGTCTAGTTCCAGATCTGAAAGAAAATGTTTTCAATTTTATTCCATTCAATATGATATTGGCTTTGGGCTTGCTATAGATGGCCTCTATCAGTTTAAGAAATGAATCATCTAAGCCTATTTTCTTAAGTGTTCTGATCATGAAAGGATGCTGGATATTATCAAAAGCTTTTTCTGTATCAGTTGAGAGAATCATATTGTCTTTGTTTTTTATTTTGTTCATGTGATATATTATATTTATAGATTTATGTATGTTGAACCAAGCTTGAGACCCTGGGATAAAACCAACTTGGTCATGGTGTATAATTTGTTTGATGTGTTACTAAATTCTGTTTGCTAGGATCTTATTGAATATTTTAGCATCTATATTCATTAATGATATTGGTCTATAATTTTCGTTCATTGTTGGGTCTTTTCCTGGTTTGGGGATCAGGGTGATATTTGCTCTGTAAAATGTGTTGGGAAGTATTCCTTCTTTTTCCATGTTTTGGAAAAGGTTATGTAATATAGGTACTAGTTCCTCTTTATTTTTTATTTATTTATTTTAGAGACAGAGTCTCACTTTATTGCCTTTGGTAGAGTGCCATGGTATCACAGCTCACAGCAACCTCCTGGGCTTAGGCTATTCTCTTGCCTCAGACTCCCAAGTAGCTGGGACTACAGGTGCCCGCCACAATGCCCAGCTATTTATTTCTTGCAGTTTGGTCAGGGCCAGGTTTGAACCCACTACCCTTGGTATATGGGGCCGGTGCCCAACCCACTGAGCCACAGGTGCCACCCAACTAGTTCTTCTTTAAAGGTTTGGTAGAATTCTGATGTGAAGCCATCCAGTCCCAGACTTTTCTTTTTTGGGAGATTTCGTATAGTTGATGCTATTTCAGTGCTTGATACAGGTCTATTCCACATTTCCAATTCTTTCTGGCTGAGTCTAGGAAGGTGGCATGCTTCCAGATATTGGTTTATTTCCTTCAGATTTTTATATTTCTGAGAATAGAGTTTTTTGTAGTATTCATTAAGGATTTTTTTTTTTTAATTTCTGAGTTGTCTATTGTTATTTTGCTTTTATCATTGCTGATTGATGACATTAGGGATTTTACTTTTCTGTTTCTGGTTAGGTTATCAATTTTTTTAATCTTTTCAAAAATCTTTTTGATTCATTGATTTTTGAATGATTCTTTTGTTTTCAATTTCATTTAATTCTGCTCTAATTTTGGTTATTTCTTTTCTTCTGCTGGGTTTAGGGTTGGAATGTTCTTCTTTTCCCAGGTGCTTGAGATGTCCCATTGAGTTGTTGCCTTCCTCTTTTTCTGTTCTCTCTCTCTCTTTTATTTTTTTTTTCTGTTCTCTTGAAGAAGGCTTGCAATGCTATAAATTTCCCTCTTAGGACTGCCTTTGTCGTATTCCACAGGTTTTGATAATTCATGTCTTCATTGTTGTTTTGTTCCAAAAATTTGGTAATTTCCTTTTTAATATCATCTATGATCCAGCTACCTTTCAGCATAAGGTTATTTAGTTGCCATGACTTTGTTTGAGTATGAAGATTCCTGTTGTTGTTGAGTTCAACTTTTATTCCATGATGATCCAAGAAAATACAAGGAATAATTTCTATTCTTTTAAATTTGCTGAGGTTAGACTTGTGACCTACAATGTGATCAATTTTGGAGTATGTTCAATGCATGGGCTAATGAGAAGAGTGTATATTCAGTTTTATTAGGATAAAATATTCTGTAGACGTCTGCTAACTCCATTTGTTGAAGGGTCACATTTAAGTCCAGTATTTATTTATTTAGTTTCTTCTTGGAGGATCTATCCAGCACTGCCAAAGGGGTGTTAAAATCTCCAACTGTTATAGTGCAGGAAGATATTAAATTGTTCATGTCTGTTAGGGTTTCCTTTATAAATTGAGGAGCATTCTGGTTGGTCACACAAATGTTAATAATTGAAATCTCTTCATGTTGAGTGTTTCCCTTGACAAATACGAGGTGACCATCCTTATCTTTCCTTACCTTTGTTGATTTAAAGCCTATTGTATCTGCGAATAAAATTGCAATCCCTGCTTTTTTCTGATTTCCATTTGCTTGAATTATAGATGTCCATCACTTCACCCTTAGTATATTTTTATCCTTTAAGGCAGTGTTTCTCAACCTTCTTAATGCTGTGGCCCTTTAATACAGTTCCTGTGGGTTGTGACCCACAGGTTGAGAACCGTTGCTTTAAGGTAAGAAGAGATTCTTGTGTGCAGCAGATATCTGGCCTGAGTTTTTGCATCCAGTCAGCCAACCTGTGCCTCTTTAGGGGATGATTTAAGCCATTCACATTGAGAGTAATAATAAGCACAATAGTGTTTTGGTTGTCATGTTTTTCAAGTGTTCAGTGGATATTTTTAATCCTTTCACCATTATGGATGTTAGGTTTTGTTTAAAGCTTTCTGGGTGAGTTTACTTTGGTGGTAGACCATTGAGCTGATCATTATGGAGGATGAGTCTCAGAATATCCTGTAGAGCTGGTTTAGTTATGGGAAATTTCTTCAACATATCTGAGTTGGTAAAGTATTTGATTTCTCCATCAGAAACGAAACTCAGTTTAGCTGGATACAGGATCCTGGGCTGAAAGTTGTTTTGTTTTAGGAGACGAAGGATGATAACCATCCTCTTCTGGCTTGAAAAGTTTCAGTTGAGAGATCAGTAGTTATTTTAATATTCTCCCCCTTGTAGGTTATGATTTTCTTACATCTGTCTGCTTGTGGAATTTTCTCCTTCATATTAACTTTGGCAAAGTTAATTACAATGTGTCTAGGAGATGCATTATTTGGATTGAGTTGTGCTGGCATTCTGAAACTGTCTGCTATCTGAATTTCTGTATCTCTTGCCATGCTTGGGAGATTCTCCTGTTTTGTATCTTGGAGTAGAGCATCATTGCCTTTAGGATTATCCTCTTCTTCTTTAGGAATTCTTATAAGGTGAATGTTTTTGCTCTTTTGGAGTGGTCCCACAACTCTCTCTGGGAGTGATCTGTTTTTGTTCTCCACTTCTCTGCCTCTTTGAGCATTTGGGACATTCAAAAGCTTTGTCTTGAACACCAGAGATCCTTTCTTCTGCCTGCTCCATTCTATTACTGAGGGATTCTACTGTATTTCTCAGTTCTTTGAGGTCTGCAATTTCTTTCCTCATTGTGTCTAAATCCTTGGAAATTTTGTCTTTGAATTCAGTGATTTCTTGAGACAACTTTTGAACTACTCCTTGAATTTCTAATTCCAACTTTTCTTACATTCTATTAATCTTATTTGCCATCCATATTCTGAATTCTATTTCTGACATTTCAGCCATTTGTTTATGAATGGCATGTTCTGTTGTGTCTCCTTTGTCATTCCTTGGGGGAGATGTTCTATTCTGATTATTCATGTTGCAAGAGTTTTTCTGCTGGTTCCACCTTATGATTATTTTTCAGAGTTTTGGTAGAGAAGCTGGTAAGGTGAAATTGGGTTGAGGGCTTCCAGAGTTGTAGTTAACCAGCCCTTTACCAAAGAGCTAGGACTGGTGACTGTGGCTTTCCCCTTACAGTTTTACAAAGGTCCCTTTCAGACCTGCAGCCTGAGACTCTGGGGACCTGCTTGGTGTGATGGGGCTAAGTGGCTCTGTCTTGTATTCAGACAGCTGCTATCCAATCCTAGTGAATCAGTGGTTTGGGGCTAAATTCTCAGCTGAGAGAAATACAAGCAACTAGGACACCCTGCCTCCCACTGGCAACAACTGAAAAAGGAGAATCAGACCCTCCCACTACAACACAATCAGGGTTCAACCTTGGAGGTTCCCCTGGTGGCCATCCCAGGTCAAGAGTTCCAAAGCAATTGTCCTGGGCAGCACAATTGCTGTTCAAGTGGCAGAGTTTAAAAGGTCTCCAGCAACCAGACCATAGGGGTCCACTGGCAGCTCAATGTGACTTGCTCCGGTGCGCTGTTAAGTCAGAAAGGCCTGCCCAGCAAACGAGTTAGTACAGAGGGGTTGGCACCTCCTTCCCAATGTTGCATCTCCACCATGCCTTGGCACTGGTAACCCCATGGGGCTGTGGCTCAGTTCCCTCCCATAGGCAAATGCGCCAGGGATTTGCACCTGCCAGAGTCAAAGGGGAGTCAATGCATCCTTAGTCAGGCCACTACACTCTGCCACAAGCAGGCAGGAGGAGCTAAAGCCTGACTCCCTTTGTGCTCATTGGAAACTGGGGAGTGTTCCACCTGAGTCTGTTCCAAGCTGGGGGTTAACATTGCAGCGAATGTTTTTCTCCCTCAGAGACCACACCTCTGCCCCAGCCGCACTACTCCTCTGGCACTCATGCAAGGCGAGGTCTGGCTCCTCTGGAAGTTCACAAAATTGGGGAGGTGTCTCTCCAAAATTTGACCCTGGTGGGAGTGTGCTACTATTGCTGCTGTGTGGGTTCCCACACCTCCACCTGCCACTGATATGCACTTTCCTGGTGCTGGGTCAGTCACCCTCCCCACTGCATCTTTCTCCACTTCTACTGGAGTCACAGTTTCAGCTCAGCTGTGCTGTGAGACCCATGCAATGCCCAGCCCTAGTAAGGAATCACTGGACACTCTGGTCAATGCAGGGGGTGCTTCCAGACTGCCAGGGTGAGGAGATAAGGGTGGATTGGGAGTTCAGAATAACAGGGAAAATATTTGTTCAACTTTTTTTTTTTTGTATAGACAGAGTCTCACTTTATTGCCATCAGTAGAGTGCTGTCATGTCACACCGCTCACAGCAATCTCCAACTCCTGGGCTTAGGCGATTCTCATGCCTTAGCCTCCTGAGTAGCTGGTACTACAGGCGCCTGCCACAATGCCCAGCTACTTTTCTGTTTTGCAGTGCAGTTCAGCCGAGGCTGGGTTTGAACCCACCACCTTTTGTATATGGGGCCAGCGCCCTACTCGATGAGCCACAGGCACTACCCAATTGGTTCAACTTTTATGTCAGGCAAGTGAATGCCCAGGCTCACAGCTGTATCTTTCTGGAGAAGGACTCCTGTCTCTGTGGGGTGAAAAAAGAGTTCTTCTGTTCACTGCTCACTTGTAAAGAGCACACAGCAAGCCACTCTCTTGGGGGGAGGGAATGGACTCTCGTCCTCTTTGGGATGGGTTTTGTACCTGAAATTTGCTTCCTTGGAGTTGCAGCTTGCCTCAGCAGGGATGATGTGCACTTATCAATCTTCTCTCTCAGCTCAGCTCTTGATCTTCAACTTTATTTAGTTCATTTTGGCCATTATTGCTCCCTGTGGACAGGAGCTTCTGTTGAAAGCTGGTTCCAATAAGCCATCTTACTTCCTTTGAGATTTTATTTATCATAAAATCTAGCATAGAGAGTGGTGCCTGTGGCTCAGAGGAGTAGGGTGCCAGCCCCATATGCCAGAGGTGGCGGGTTCAAACCCAGCCCTGGCCAAAAACTGCAAAAAAAAAACTAGCATAAACTTAACCATGGGATTTATTTACTCATTTGCTTTTCCTTGCTTGTGTCCCTTCTATTTCTTCTTCTTCTTCTTCTTTTTTTTTTTTTTCGAGGCAGAGGCTCACTCAGTCACCCTGGGTAAAGTGCTGTGGCATCATCGCTCACAGCAACCTCAAACTATTGGGTTCAATTGATTCTCTTGCCCCAAGTAGCTGGGACTATAGGTGCCCACAACGCCTGGCTACTTTTAGATAGAGGGTCTCAATCTGCCTCAGGCTGGTCTTGAACTCTCGAGCTCAGGCAATCTACCTACCTCCACCTCCCAGAATGTTAGGATTATAGGCGTGAGCCACCATGCCCAGCCTTCTTGGGTCCCTTCTAGTGTCTAACCTCTAAAATGTTAGAGTGTCTATTCATTGCTATATCCCTGGTGCCTAGAACAATGCCTAGCACATGGGGGAGTTAATGAATAGTTGCGACTGAATGCTAAGTGCATATTGAATTATGTTCCCTGAAGAGAGGATGAACTATGATAAGTCACATACCCTCTCACCAAACACCAGCTGAGACTGATATCACAGGTCTGTGAACCAGAGCTGAAATGTCTATTTTCTCAGAACATGTATAACTGTATTTTGGCTAGGCAGTCAATATAAAGGCTGAGGATAAATCTTGGCTTGTGATCATGATTCATTTGTTGATTCATCCTTGAATTTATTCATCTATCAGACAAATATGTGTTGAATGCCTATGACATAGCAGGCATGGGCATATAGCATTATGGGGTCAACCTGTGGCTACAGTTGGGGAGGACAGTCTACAGTTAGATTTAGTTAGGCAGGTAGAGCTTTGCATTCCACAAAAAAATGTCACTGGTCTCCAGTGAGAAAGAGAAGTGTGCGTGGTTCAGTACAGCCTGTTTCTAGTATAGAAGGGGAAGGTCAGATGGAGATGGAGGCCTCAGGACAATACTGGCTATCACAGTAATTCATAGGACAAAGGGTGGGCGGGGGAGAAAGAAGTAAGGAAAAAGTCAATATTCTTTTTTTTTTTTTTTTGTTGAGAAAGAGTCTCAAGCTGTTGTCCTAGGTAGAGTACTGTGGTGTCACAGCTCACAGCAACCTCAAACTCTTGGGCTCAAGCGATTCTCTTGCCTCAGCCTCCCAAGTAGCTGGGACTACAGGCACCCACCATAACGACTAGCTATTTTGGTTGTAGTTGTCACTGTTTGGCAGGCCTGGGCTGGATTGGAACCCGCCAGCTCTGGCGTATGTGGCTGGTGCCCTAGCTTCTGAGCTACAGGTGCCAAGCCAAAAAGTCAACATTCTTAATAGATATTCTAGAAAAGATTGTGGAGGAAGCCATCCTGCTCCTCAGAGGGGGATACTCATAGAGCATTCTATCTGAATTGTGCAATGAAGGAGGCTTCAAGGTCAGCTGTTCTTAGGGGATGCTCTAGTACCTAGAAGTTGAATAAAGATGAATTCTGGTTTCATCAGGTGCCACTGGTATTCTCACTTGAAGCAGCTTTTAATGCCAGGAATAAGATTATAACATTATCCTGGAGTACTTTGTTCATTTCCAGGCATTATGATTTAAGGAGGATGTTGTCAAACTGGTTGAATTCAAAATAGACAAATCAGAAAGGTGTCAAATATTAGGATGATGATGTATGAGGAAAAGGTTGAAGAACTAGAGGTCCAGAACCCCCCTCAAAAGGGACCAGATGGGGCTGCTTAATATCCCAACTGGCAACTGGGCCAGAAATTGGCTGTGGAATGGTCAATGAGACCTAAGGGAAAGTATAATCTAGGTCTTCTCCTTGAGGAGAAAAGGAGACAGGAGTCAGAGAGATAATTCAAAATGCAAATGTCAAGTCCAAGTGCAGAAGTAGAGTTGTAAACAAGAAACAAAACACAGAGGCAAGACCTAGATGGGTACCAGATTGGAGTAGGCACAGAAGACAGTCCTGGGGCAACTGCCATGAA
>CAUYRH010152095.1:0-13928 GCA_963574655.1 Perodicticus potto
ACCAAAAAAAAAAAAAAAAAAAAAAAAATTAATGTTTAAGTAATGTACTTTGGTCAAAATTAAATCCAATTTATGTGAAAATTAGTCACTATTTTCTTTTCTTTTTTTTTTTTTTTTTTGAGACAGCCTCAATCTGTCACCCTGGATAGAGTGCCGTGGCATCACAGCTCACAGCAACCTCCAACTCCTGGGCTTAAGCGAGTCTCTTGCCTCTGCCTCCCAAGTAACTGGGACCACAGGTGCCCACCACAACGCCTGGCCATTTTTTGGTTGCAGCTGTCATTGTTGTTTGGCGGGCCCAAGCTGGATTCGAATCCGCCAGCTCAGGTGTACGTGGCTGGTGCCTTAGCCCGTTGAGCCACAGGCACCGAGCCATAGTCACTATTTTCATTTCTTTTTTTTGTTTGTTTTCTTTCCCTCATCCCCTCCCTCCTTCTCTCTCTGCTCTCCCCTTCCCCCATGCCCCACTGTGTCATTAATTGTCATTAATTGTCCTCATATCAAAGTTGAATACATAGGATTCATGCGTCTCCACTCCTGTGATGTTTCACTAAGAATAATGTGTTCCATCTCCATCCAAGTTAGTACAAATCCTGCAAAATCTCCATTTCTTTGATGGCTGAGTAATATTCCATGGCATTGGAGCTTACCAATCCATTCCTGGGTTAAAGGACATTTAGGCTGTTTCCACATTTTAGCAATTGTAAATTGGGCTGTGATAAACAGCCTAGTACAAGTGTCTTCTAATAAAAATTTTTTTTTCTTCTAGAGAGATGCCCAGTAATAGAATTGCAGGATCAAACAAGAGGTCTAGAAGAACTCAACCGTTCTTTGAGCTTTCTCCATACTTCCTTCCAAAAAGGTTGTATTAGTTTGCAGTCCCTCCAGCAGTGTAAAAGTGTTCCTTTCTCTCCACATCTGCGCCAGCATCTGCAGTTTTGAGATTACAGGTGGGAGCCACTATGCCTGGCCTGATCATTAGCATTTTTTAGCAATAAAGGTATTAAGGTATTAAAGGTATAATTAAGGTATTAAAGTACATTGAGTTTTTAGACATAATATTAGTGCATACTTAATACAATATAGTGTAAACATAACTTTTTTGTGTGCACGGGGAAACAAAAAAATTTGTGTGACTCACCTTATTGTAATATTTGCTTTATGGTGGTGTTCTGGAACCAAACCCCAAATACCACCCAGGCATGCCTGTACATACACACAACGAAATATTAATCAGCCTTAAAAAGAATCGAAATTCTGACACATGCTACAATAGAGGAAACTTGAGGATGTTATACTTAGTGAAATAAACCCATCACAAAAAGGCAAATACACCATGAATCCCCTCAGATGAGGAAACTAGAGTATTCAAATTCAAAGAGACAGAAAATCAAATGGGTGGTTACCAGGGGCTGGGAGGAGGGGGGAATTGAGAGTTGTTTTTAATGGTTACAGAGTTTCTGTTTTGCAAAATGGGAATGTTCTAGAAATTGGTTGCGCAACAATGTGAATGTACTTAACACTACTGAACCGTACACTTAAAAATGGTTAAGATGGTAAATTTTGTGTTGTGTGTATTTTACTATAACTTTTATTTTATTTTATTTTATTTTTTGTGAGACTGAGACTCAAGCTGTCACCCTGGACAGAGTGCTGTGGCATCACAGCTCACAGCAACCTCCAACTCCTGGGCTCAAGCGAGTCTCCTGCCTCCACCTCCCAAGTAGCTGGGACTACAGGTGCCTGCCACAACGCCCAGCTATTTTTTTGGTTACAGACATCATTGTTGTTTGGTGGGCCAGGCTGGATTCAACCCGCCACCTCAGGTGTATGTGGCTGGCGCCTTAGCTGCTTGAGCCACAGGCGCCGAGCCGATGGGTTTGTTTCTAATCGCTTACATGTTATCTCTACTCAAGGTCTAGTGGGCATCACACACCTGCCGTGTCCACTTGAACTCTTGATTCCTTCCCATCATACCACATAAACACACCTATTCTTCCCATATTCTTGGTCACTAGTAGTTCCCTTCATCCACTTAGGCCAAAAACATTACAGTTATCCATCATCCTCTTTTTCTCATACTTCATATCTTACCTATTATCAATTTTCTACCTCCAAAACATACCTAAAAGGCAGCCTTTTTTCTCTACTATTGTTACCATAATTCCAGACCAAGCTAACCTAGGTTATGAACAGCTTCTTCAAAATTCTCTCTGCTTCTGTTCTTGTCCCCATAATCTATTCACTGCATTGGAGTCCAGAGATATGCTTTAAAAACGATGGCTCGGTGCCTGTAGCACAGGGGTTATGAGCCAGCCGCATGCACTGGAGTTAGCGGGTTCAAACTCAGCCCAGGCCAGCTAAACAACAATGACAACTGCAACAACAAAAAAAATAGCCAGTAGCTGGATGTTGTGGTGGGCACCTGTAGTCCCAGCTACTTGGGAGGCTGAGGCAAGAGAACAGCTTAAGCCCGAGACTTTGAGGTTAGTGTGAGCTGTGACAACATGGCACTCATGGAGGGCGACATAATGAGACTCTGTCTGAAAGAGAAAAAAAAAAAAGAGCCAGTCAAGCACCTGTAGTCCCAGCAACCTGGGAGGCCGAGGCAAGAGAATCGCTTAAGCCCAAGAGTTTGAGGTTGCTGTGAGCTGCAATGCCACAGCACTCTATGGAGGGTGACAAAGTGAGACTCTGTCATAAATAAATAAATAAATAAAAATAAAACTGATGGTCAGAAAATATCATTTCTCTGCTCAAAATGCTGCAAAGACACTTAATCCCAGAAGAAATTGAAAGCCTTCACTAGCCCCTCCATGGCCATGCACTGAGCTCAGCTCCTCCCTGCTGGCTCCCTCACTCACTCCCATGACACAGGCCTCTTTGCTCCTCCTGAACCATGCCAAGAATGACTCTGTGCAGGACTTTTGTCCCTGATGTTCCCTCTGACTGGAAACCAGACATCTGCGTGGCTCACTCTCACTTCACTCAGGTCCCGGCTCCGCCCGGAACAGTGACTTTCAACCAGTGTGCCGTGGCACACCGGTGTGACGTGAGAGGACCTTAGGTGTGCTGAGGAATATTTTTAAAGATTGTTAATTAAATTATTTAGAAAGTAGTTCAAAGCACCGTAAGTATGTTCTTTTCTTTTTGGATCAACATAATTTAAGTGTGCTATAGAAGTTTAACTACAGGTTCAGATGTGCTCTGAGATGAAAAAAAAAAAGTTGAAAAATACTGTTCTAGGCTCGGCGCCTGTGGCTCAACGGGCTAAGGTGCCAGCTACGTACACCTGAGTTGTCAGGTTCGAATCCAGCCCAGGCCCACCAAACAATGATGGCTGCAACCAAAAATTGGCTGGGTGTTGTGGCGGGTGCCTGTAGTCCCAGCTACTTGGGAGGTGGAGGCAGGAGACTCGCTTGAGCCCAGGAGGAGGCTGCTGTGAGCTGTGATGCCACTGCATTCTATCCAGGGTGACAGCTTGAGGCTCTGTCTCAAAAAACAAAAAAAGAAAAAGAAAAATACTATTCTAAAGACTTCCATGAACACCCAATCAGAAACGGCTACACTGCGAGCACCCCGCGAACCCGTGAGCCTCGTGGAGGCAGGACTTCCCTGTTAAATGCAGTATCACCAGCAAAATGGGGAGCACCTGGCGCGTAGTAGGAACTTTTGTTGACTGGGTGGTGGGATGAAGATCAGAGACCAAGGAAGACTATGGCCTCATGCACGGTGACAGCAAACAGACCCAGCATCTTGGGAACACGGAGGAGCAGGAGATCATAATGTCCATGTCTTTTCAGTTTCCTAACACCAGTCCCACGCAGGAAACTTGCTGAGTCTGAGATTGGGAAAAGAAGATGAAAAGAGTGGTAAACATAATAAAAATGTTCCAAAACTGGACTGTGGGGATGCTCGCCCAACTCTACGTATTTACTAAAATCGTTGAATTATATCCTTAACATGGACAATTTTTATGGTGGGTAAATTACGCCACAACAATGCTGGAGAGAGGGGAATAGGGAAAGGAGTGACTGTGGTAAAAACAGGGACTCAGAACTCAAACATCCCTAGACGTGAGAA
Source organism: Perodicticus potto (assembly GCA_963574655.1). Lineage (NCBI taxonomy): Eukaryota > Metazoa > Chordata > Mammalia > Primates > Lorisidae > Perodicticus > Perodicticus potto. Next base: position 4,084 of record CAUYRH010152095.1, read on the forward strand.
TGGAATTGCACTCCACACACACACGGAAAATCTCATGGCTGATCCAAGCTACTGCAAAATAACACGCGTTTTCTGTTCTCCCTCATTTCTGAACAACAGGCTTAAATGTGACTGTGAATGCTACTTTCTTCAACTCGGACAACGTGCTTCCTAATTCAGGGGACTGCCGGAGCAGCACCTGTGAAGGCCTCAACCTGCTCAGGACGCTGTTAGTAAGTAACTGCCTTCGCAGGCTCAGCTCATAGCCTCTTGGCGCAGGACGACCAGTGTGAAACCTGGGTGCGTGGCCATGTAGCTGCTCTCCTGTCATCCCCGGCAATGATCTGAAACTTGCCCTCTCCCTTTAAAGCACCTCCAAATTCCTGCAGATTCCCATAGACGTCTCAGTTCTCATACACTTCTCAAGTGACGAGGGCTCTCCAGGAATCCAGGAAAGGAGGGAGAACCTCAGCCATGTACTATCTGTACACGTTCAGTGGAGTAGAGCAGAATTATTTTACTTGAAATTGTTCCGGGGTGGGGAATCTGTGGCCTTCTGGATCCTTGAATATGGCCTTTTGACTAAATCTAAACTTTACAGAACAAATCCTCTTAAAAGGATCTTAAAATGAGTAGGATTCGCCTACTCATTTGCGTTTGTGTCCCTCAAGAAGTATCACATAAACCATGTTTAAAGACATCTTTTAAGGCCCACACCAGACATCTCCTTTGCAAGTCATCACCATATGTCAGGTTATAGGTTAATTGCTTATAGCCTGAATCTGACAGCTCAATTTAAAGTAGTAACTCATGTCAAAGGATGAACGTGGGAAGAGAGATTCTGGCCCAGTTCCTCCTCTCAACTCTCAACTCCTAACCCCCAGCAGAGCTTTATGATACTGAAGAGTATTACAAGCTCTCTGGAGACAAGTAGGTGTGTGAGCACCCTATCCCTACCCCGCAACAACAGAAACTGAAGAAAAGGCTGTCCAAGAATCACTTCTTGGACGCTGGGTGTGGAGCCATGGCTCTAAACCCTCCATCAGTAATGTCACACCCAGCAGACAGGCCACACCCATGTCCCGAAGAGTGGCTGATTACAGCGGTGATGCCCAATCTTGGGAAGGCGAGGAGTAAGTAGGGGCAGTTTGATGAACTCCCTGTCACAACTCCAAGAGTGTATGCTTCTTCTTTCTGCCTCTACAGAGAGAGCCAGGGGTGAGATGTGCCTAACCAGGTTGCCCTTGAGAAATTGGAGAAGAAAAGATCAATAATCACCCAGTTGAGCACATTGCGTTTTGTTCAGTTTGGCCCTGCTGTGTAGCTCTCCCTGAAACTGAAACTTGCCCTCTCCCTTCAAAGCACCTCCAAATCTCACCTCCCCACAATCTGGCCTGCTGATAACTGCTTTAAAAATGGTATAGCCTGTCAGTTCCTCTGCCACTTCTCCCCATCCTCCAGTGGGTGAGGAACCCAGGTTCGCCTCCAGGCAGCTCACCTGGATGGAACACTTTCCCCTCCGCTCTCAGCATCTCTTCCCTCCCAGACCTCTTCGTGCCTTAGTCGGCCTTGCCCAGCCCAAGGCACCCTACACTGCTCCTTTCTGCTCCATTCAAGCATTTTGAGAGGCCCACCTCCTAATCTTCCAGGAGCCTTCCCTTTGTCACTTCTTTCCTGTCTGTTGCATAATTTTTTTTTTTTTAGTTTTAGGGATTAAAACTAAATCCCTAACGCCCTAGTTGTGTGTGTTTTTCTTTTCCTTCTACAGATAGAACAAACACTGGGCTGTGCGCTCATAGGGCCCTCGTGCACGTATTCCACCTTCCAGATGTAGTAAGTAGTTTGCTTCACTGATATCTTAATATTACCGTGAATTGAAGTCAAGACATGACATTGCAATTTAACTGATTCATCAAGTAACAGTTTTGTCAACGCATCACAATCAGACGTGCTGAAGCTCCAACATCATGCCGTCTCTCTGTAACTTTCATCCCTTTATCCAGATAACTTTATTTTTGCTCAGTGAGGAGTGAATGACAGCAGCTGTTCGGCTGAGTTACTAGCACCTGAGCTTAAGGGGCAACGAGGTGTAGGTAAAAAGAATTTTGACAGGAAGCAGGGGAGCCATGAAGTCGGACAATTTGAGGAGTTTTTAAAATTATTTTTATTAATTTTTATGAAATCATAGCTGTGTACATTAATGCAATCATGGGGTACAATGTGCTGGTTTCATATACAATCTGAAATACTTGCATCAAACTGTTTAACATAACCTTCATGGCGTTTTCTTAGTTATTGTATGAAGACATCTGTATTCTGCATTTAGTAAGTTTCAGCGGTACCCTTGTAAGACGCACCGTAGGTGTGGGCCCACCAATTGTCCTCCCTCCACCTGTCCTCCCCACCCTTTCCTCCGTTGAAATGTGAGGAGTTTAATGAATAAAATATTCACAAAGTTTGGGGCAGAGAGCAGGAAAACACAAAAGGGAGTGAGCACCTCAGGCTGTTAGCGGGGCTCTAACCTTAGGTCTGTGATAGGAGGGAAAATGACAAGCCATTTATTTCGCAGGGTTATTTGAGGATTATATAAGCAACATGTTGAAGTACTTTGCACAATACTCTCACCATCTGAGAAAAAAAGCTTTCAATATATTTTAGAATGAAAATATGTTTCTGGCTTTGGGAAAATCACTCTCTTCCCTCCCTTTCATTTCATGCATTGTAATTTGCATGAGTGCAAAACACTTTGTTCTCCTGATCACGCCTTGTTGGACGAAATCCCTCTAAGAAAGTACCTTTCTTTCACCTGTTCAGGCTGACCCTGAGTCAAATATCATCTTTTATCTCCACAGAGAATGTTGTGTAGAAAGATCCCTTGCAGTAGATTTCAGAGGGTAAACTGAAATTTCTGTTGCAAAGTGCTTTTTTTTGGAGACAGAGTTTTACTATGTGGCCCTCAGTAGAGTGCTGTGCCATCACAGCTCACAGCAACCTCAAACTCTTGGGCTTAAGCGATTCTCTTGCCTCAGCCTCCCAAGAAGCTGGGACCATAGGTGTCCACCACAACACCCGACTATTGTTTTGTTGTAATTGTCATTGTTGTTTGGCGGGCCCGGGCTGGGTTTGAGTCCGCCATCTCTGGTGTACGTGGCTGGTGCCCTAGCCGCTGAGCTATAGGCGCCGAGCCTGCGAAGTGCTTTTGAGGCAGCACACCCACGGTACAGACAGACTCAGATGCTCAGGCCCATGCTATTCCACTGGCACACCACACCACTTTTTAAGTCGGTCTTCTGTGGCAAAATGTAGACAGGTACAGACTCTTACTCTTCCGTGCTGTCATTCCTAACCATCATCTAATCACTTAGTAAGATTGCTATCGAGTACAATCAGAAGGAAAGGAAGATTAGGAAAACCGATTTACCCTTGTATGTGCAAGGAAGCATTTTAGGGGTGTGGGAAGAGAATAAAAGCCAGCCTTTACCTAGCCCAGAAGTGCCAAGGACTCTGCTGACCCACACAAGGCAGAGTGAGAAAGCTTCCAGCAGAGAAGTACAAATGAGAAGCAGCAGGATGCACAGAAAAAAAGGGTCACCTCTGGGTGAGGCGGCCGAGCTTCGAGAGGAGAGGACTTCATGAAGGAGATGGTATCTTTTGCGCTTTGAAGACTGGGTATAATTTTAATGGGTAGAGGGGAGAGGATAAGCTTTGCAGCCAGGCAGAGGGAGAAGAATACATAAAAAGCAAAGAAGCAGAGAGGTGAAGGACTTTAGTGACAGTCTGCATTAACTGGAGTTCAGGAGAGATATAGGGGAATAATAGAGATAGAAGACTAGAAAAAGTAAGTTGGGCCATACCTGGAAGGTCGCGGGAGGGAAGTCCAGGTGAAGGAAGTTGCATTTCATGAGATTTACATCAGAAACTACTATGGTTTGTGGCTCGGGGGTGCCATGAGAAGAAGCTTAACTTTGAAAAGAATAATTGGTCACAGTGTGTAGGAGAGACGGAGGCAGGGATGGATGTCAGGAAAGTCAGGGGGACAAGGGCCTAAACCAGAGAGAGAGCTGTGGATGTAGGAACGGGGGATGGCTGAGGAGATAGTGGAGGTAGAATCAAGAGTGGGGAAGAACCGATCGGCTGTGGGGGTGAGGGATAGAGAGTAGCTAAAGAGCCTTTGAGATGACAAAACACTACAAAAAACGGAAAAGTCAGGGTAAGGAGCAGTTTCGAGGGAGAAAAGAATCAATACATCTGCTATAAACATGGTGAGTTTGAGGTGCAAGCCCGGAGCCCTGAGGATGGAAGGGGAGGTTGTTTTCCTTCCTCATTAGATATTCACTGAGCACCCCCAGACCAGCCGGGCAGACGAGAGATGCTGAGGGGGACAGCCAGGCATGACCCCTGATTTCAAGGAGCTTACAGATACTAAGTTCTAATGGGGAAGATAGATACTAAACAGAGAAAATAGTTACCTGGTCTTGGGTAGCAAGGAAAGTTTTTCTGATAAAGGGATGTGCAGTCGAGGACCTGAGAAATGAATCAGAGTCATTCTGGCAGAATAAGAATGAATAAGATCATTCCCGGCATTTGTCAAGGCCTTCTTGGGAATGAAACTTGATATATTTAGGAAAGCACAAGGATGTCCAGGTGTTGAGCAGGGGAGAAGCTCTCAAATCTGCAACCAATGTCTATCTCAAAGACAGCTCACAGCAATGAATGCATGGAAGAAAAAGTACAGCGGGCACCCTCACACTCAATGGTGGCCGTGGTGGCCCATCCTCTATTTCCTGAGCAATACGTCTCAGGCCAGATACCATGATAACTCATTTTGGAATAAATCAAAGTAACCAAGCCACGTATTCATGAAACCCCCTACAGTGTGCTGGAGACATAGGATATTGTTCAATGAACATTGCTTTTATTATGTATTTATTTATTTATTTATTTATTTTGAGACAGAGCCTCAAGCTGTCGCTGTGGGTAGAGTGCGGTGGCATCACAGCTCACAGCAACCTTCAACTCCTGGGCTCAAGCCTCCCAAGTAGCTGGGACTACAGGCCCCGCCACAACTCCCGGCTATTTTTTTGGTTACAACCGTCATTGTTGTTTGGCGGGCCCAGGCTGGAATCGAAACCTCCAGCTCAGATGTACGTGACTGGTGCCTTTAGCCACTTGAGCCACAGGTGCCGAGCCGATGAACATTGCTTTTAATTTCCTCTGTGTGGGAGGGACACCTGTATGAATGAGAAACCTGCCCTTGCAACACTATTTTATTCTTGCCGTTACATGGACATGTTGAAACAGGTTAAAGAGTCAGCTCCACTGAGGAGGCACCTGCCGCCTCCTCCTTGGTGGTGTCGGTGCTGCGGCAGCCAGCTGAAGAACCAGCAGGCTGGATGACAGGCAAGGAGGGGGACCTCCAACCCCCACCAGAGGCTCCAATAGCCAAAAAGGCCGGACAACTGCCCAGGAGACACCTGTGCCTTGGTGTCTCCTTCACTTTACACTTAGGACTAAATGTGGAACCCCCATTTCCTATGCCTAGGTCAATTTCATGTGAATTTCCTAGGCCTCAATTCCATGAATGGACTGTTTCCATTCACTGATACATTCATTCACTTTGCCCTGGTGGAAGGGACTGTGTTCATTTGTTTCCTGGCCAAGGAACCCATACACCTATATATACCCCGAGACTAAAATCCTGAAACGGAGAGAGCTTTTCTCTCCCCACTTGAGTTCTCTCTCTCTAGGAGGAGCTTTAGTGTTTTCTGTATTCTTTTCAGTAAATAAATTCTGTCTTACCACTGGGGGGAAAAATGCCATGAAGGCTATGTTAAACAGCTTGATGAAAACATTTTAGATTGTATATGAAACCAGCATATTGTACTCCTTCATTGCACTAATATATGCAGCTGTGATTTAATTAAAAAAAAAAAAATCATGCCGCTCCATGCCTTCTTATCACACCTAGCCCTAATCCAATGGCTCTGTCTGATTATAAGGTGTGATCTGATCTGGCCCCTGCCCATTTCTCCAATGTCATCACACACTACTGCCCCATCATCCAGCATCTTCCAACCACACTGGACCCTCTGGGTACCTAACATGCCACACATGCTACTTGCTGCTTGTAGTATCGCCTCTTCCCTGCCACTCCTCTGCTCCACCTTCCCTGATCTCTGTGTGGCTGGCTCCTTCCTGTCTTTGCTCTCTCCTTAAAGACTCTTTTTTCACCAACCCTTCCAAAGTTTTTTATTTTCTGCATATTTTTGATTTATATTTTATGTATTTATTTATTCCTTTTTTGGGTGGAATCTGTAGTCTTGAATATAGGAAATGTTCAATGATTATTTTTAAATAAATAAGCCCAAGCAACATAACAAGACCTCATCTCTACAAAAAATAGAAAAATTGCTGGGTGTGGTGGCTACTTGGGAGGCCGAGGCAGGAGGATCGCTTTGAGCCCAGCAGTTTGAGATTACAGTGAGCTATGATTAATGCCATTGTCCTCTGGCTCAGGGTGATGGAGTGAGATCCTGCCTCAATCAATCTGTCAATAAAACAAAAGAAATAAATAAAAAAAATTTTTTTTGTTTTGAGACAGAGTCTCACTACGTCACCTTTGGTATAGTGCTGGGGCATCACAGTTCACAGTGACTCAGACTCCTGGGCTTAGGCAGTTCTCTTGCCTCAGCCTCCCACTAACTGTGACTACAGGTGCCCATGACAATGCCCGGTTATTTTTTTGTTGCAGTTGTTATTGTTGTTTAGCCAACCGTGGCCAGGTTTGAACCCCCCAGCCTTGGTGTACGTGGCTGGCACTGTAACCACTGTGCTATGGGCACCAAGCCATAAATAAATAAATGAAATTTACAGTGTTCTTCTGATTCCCAGTTGTCAACTATCACTATAAGCAATAAATTAATAACAGCAACCATAAAAAAAAAGATGACAGTGGATATTTCAATTGAAATCTTCCAAGCCAGAAAAGCATGGTCATCGATCTTCAACGTTCTTAAACAAAACAATTTTTCTGCCCAGAATTCTCTATCCTGCTAAACTAAGCTTCAAAAGTGATGGAGAAATCAAATCTTTCGCCATTGTACAAACACTGAAGACATTCACCAAAACAAGACCAGTGCTACAGGAAACACTAAGAACTATTCTCAACACAGGCCATCACAATGTAAACACTCAAAAGCTAAAGGTCAGAACTTAGCCACCACAATGGTGCAAAGGATAAAACTACACAATGGAGTTTCAAACATAAGATGAATAGAATTCCACCACACTTATTGATTCTGTCAATGAATGTCAATGGACTGAATTCACCACTGAAGAGGTACAGGCTGGGTAAGTGGATAAAAAAGCAGAAACCATACATATGCTATGTTCAGAGGCACACTTAGACTTCAAGGACAAATCAAGACTCAGGCTTAAGGGATGGAAAACAGTATTTCAAGCAAACAAATCAGAAGAAAGGAGGGATTGCAATCTTAAATACAAGCCAATTCAAACCAACTAAAATTAAGAATGAGAAAGATGGACATTTCATACTGGTTAAGAGAACAATACAACATGAAGACACTTCAAATTTAAATATTCATGCACCTAACTTAAGTGCTCCCAGATTTATGAAACAGACCTTGATGGATCTGAGCAATTTGGTATCCCATAACACCATAATACCCGAGGACTTTAACACCCTCAGACAGAACTGGACAGATCCTCTAGTCAGAATGTAAACAAAGATACAAAGGACTTAAATGTGACCCTGGAACAAGTGGGATTAATAGACATAGAGAACACATCACACCAAAGCTAAAGAATATACATTTTTGACATAAGCCCATGGAACATACTTGAAAATAGATCACATCCTAGGGTACAAATTAAACCTCAGCAAAATTAAGGGAATGGAAATTAATACTTTGTCTCCAAAGGATCATATTTTTCTGGTTCTTAAATTCCTTTAGCTTTCAGATGTGTTTACAAAGCTTTTTTCTTTCAACATTGTGTTGTTTTCAGTTCCAGGATTTCATTTACAGATTATTTAAAAAAAGAAAGAAAAAAGAAAGTATACTTTGCCTCTTCTCAGACCATAAGGCAATAAAGGTGGAACCCAACTCCAATAAAAACATCCATCCCCACACAAAGACATAGAAAATAAACAAACTTACGCTGAATAATAGTTAGGATCAGCAAGAGATAAAAGCTGAAATTGTTAAATTCTTCAAACATAACAACAATGAAGACACAAATTATCAAAACCTGTGGGATACAGCTAAAGCAGTCCTAAGAAGGAAATTTATTGCATTAGATGCCTACATTCGAAAAACAGAACCATCTTATGAACCATCTTATGGAATTATAAAAAGAAGAACAATCTAATCCTTAACTCAGAAGAAGAAAAGCAGTAACCAAAATTAACTCAGAGATTAATAAAATTGAAAACAAAAAATCATTCAGAAAATTAATAAAACAAAAAGTTAGTTTAAAAAAATGAATAAAATCAATAAACCTTTGGCCATATTAACTAGAAGCAAAACAGAAAAATCTGTAATAACCTCATAGAAACAATAAAGGGGAAATAACAACAGATGCCACAGAGTTATAAGATTATCTCTGAATACTACAAGCAACTCTATGCCCAGAAATTTGACAATGGGGAGGAAATGGATCAATACCTGGAATCGCACACACTCAGATTTAATCAAGAAGAAATAGATCTGAACAGACCAATTTCAAGCACTGAGATGAGATGTCCAACCCATGCTCTTTGTTGATGATATTATCTTATACTTAAAGAACCCCAAATATGCAACCATAAGACTCCTGGAAGTGATCAAAAAATACAGCAATATCTCAGGATACAAAATCAATGTCCACAAATCAGTAGCCTTTGTATATGCCAATAACTGCCAAGTTGAAAAGTTAATGAAGGACACATTTCCTCCACAGTAGCTTCAAAAAAATGAAATACCTAGGGATATACTTAACAAAGGAGGTGAAGGACCCCTATAAAGAGAATTATGAAACTCTAAGACAAGAAATAGCAGAAGATATTAACAAATGGAAGAACATAACATGCTCTTGGGTAGGAAGAATCAACATTGTGAAAATGTCTATACTTCCCAAAGTAGTCTACCAATTCAGTGCAATACCCATTAAAATACAAGCATCATACTTTTAAGATTTGGAAAAAATAATTCTTCATTTTGTATGGAACCAGAAAAATAATACTTATATCCAAGGCAATACTTAGTAATAAAAACAAAGCCAAGGGTATTACCCTACCAGATGACTTTCAGCTCTACTACAAGGCCATAGGGATCAAAACAGCATGGTATTGGCACAGAAATAGAGACATTGACATTTGGAACCGAATAGAAAACCATGAGAAGAAACTAGCCTCTTATAGCCACCTGATCTTTGATAAACCTAACAAGAACGTACACTGGGTAAAAGAATTCCTATTCAATCTATGGTGCTGAGAGAACTGGATAACGACGTGTAAAAGATGAAACTGGACCTGCACATCTCACCACTTAAAAATTGATTCAAGATGGATAAAAGATGTAATGTAAGGCATGAAACAATAAATCCTAGAGGAAAGTGTGAGGAAAACAGTTGAAGATATTGGCAAGAGGATTATTTTATGAAGAAGACTTCAGTGGCAATTGCATCAAGAACAAAAATAAACAAATGGAACTTAAATAAAATGAAAAGCTTCTGTACAGCTAAGGAAACAACAATCAAAGCAAATGGACAACTTTCAGAATGACAGGAGGTATTTGCATATTATGAATCAGACAAAGGCTTGATAACTAGGATCTACAGAGAACTCAAATTAGTCAAAAAAAAAAAAA
>CAUYRH010152096.1:0-15712 GCA_963574655.1 Perodicticus potto
GTTATGACAGGAAGCAGAGTGGCTATGGTGGGCAGACTAAGCCGATTTTCCGGAAAAAGGCTAAAACTACAAAGAAGATTGTGCTGAGGCTTGAGTGTGTGGAGCCTAACTGCAGATCTAAGAGAATGCTAGCTATTAAGAGATGCAAGCATTTTGAACTGGGAGGAGATAAGAAGAGAAAGGGTCAGGTGATATAGTTCTAATCATCTTTTATCATGAAGACAATAACATCTTGAGATTATGTTCACTTCATCTGACTGCAGTTGGTCTTTGGGGAGGGAATAAGTGAGAGCCATCAATAAAATTACCTGGAGGGGGGAAAAAAAAAAAAAAAGAAAGTCATAAACATTCTGGTGACAGTTGAAAACACGTGAGGTTATGAAATGGGTCAGTTAAAAAAGGGGTGTGATCTGATAATCTCATTTTCATTTTCTCTCTCCCCTGGGGAGAAAATGAAAATGAGATTATCAGATTTTTAAAGATCATATTTATTCATTTTGAAAAGAGAAGCACATTAGAGGAAAGAATTTAAGCAAAGAAAATCCGCTTAAGTGTACACAGACATAATACAAGTGTATATATACATGTACTAAGGCAATGAAACCAGAGAAGATGCTAAAGACATAGGAAAGGTATTTGTTAAAGCAAGGTCAAGGACACAAGAAGTGATAGGAGATAGAACACAAATAAAGTAACCAGAAGAGATAGGTAGGACACAGGTGACAAAAAATCAGCTGAGAAAGATAGGTAAAGATACACAAAAGTTTTTATGGAGGTACTGGAAGTTGTGGGAGTTAATGTGTAAGAACATTCATTTATTTATCCTAATGCCACGACCCTTTAATGCAGTTCCTCATGTTGTGGTGACCTCCAACCACAAAATTATTTTCGTTGACCCTTTAATACAGTTCCTCATGTTGTGGTGACCCCCAACCACAAAATTATTTTCATTGCTAAGTAGGCATTTGGAAGGTTGAGAACCTCTGGCATAGGGGAACAATTTGGCCTGGAGTAAGGCTGCCCTGGGTTAGAAAAATACAACACGAACAAGTCTATCTCAAAGATGGTCATTAGTATAGTCTGAATAATAACAAGAGAGGGCCATTGAGGACTATAGTGAACTTTCTACCTAAGAGATTAAATCTGAACTGTGAGTGAATAAAGATTTTAAAATAAATATAAACATATGTAAATATATAAATAAAAGCTTTAGGATTATCTTAAAATAAAGTTCAGAGTATGTTACATAAAATCTAGGTACCAATAGGCTACATAAAGCTACCAGGAGAGAGTAGTGAATGAGGGGAGTTCAAATCCTTACCCCAAAGATTAGTATTGACTTTAACCAACGTATAGATTTCTTCATTTGTGAGATGGGAAAGAGTATTGCAAACCTCAAGAATTTTCTAAAGAATTAAATGATAGGCTCAGTGCCAATAGCTCAACAGGTAGGGTACCGCCATACACACTGGGGCTGGCGGGTTCAAACCCAGCCCAGGCCTGCTAAACAACAATGACAACTACAACCAAAACAATAGCCAGGCATTGTGGCAGGTGCCTGCAGTGCCAGCTACTTGGGAGGCTGAGGCAAGAGAATCGCTTAAGCCCAAGACTTTTAGGTTGTTGTAAGCTGTGACGCCCACAGCACTCTACCACGGGCAACGTAATAAAACTGTCTCAGAAAAAAAAAAAAAAAAAAGAACTAAATGGTAACACCCGGCATGGTGGCTCACATCTGTAATCCTAACACTGTGGGAGGCCGAGATGAGTGGACTGCCTGAGCTCAGGAGTTCAAGACCAGCCTAAGCAAGAGCAAGACCCTATCTCTAAAAAAAAAACTAGCCAGGCATTGTGGTGAACGCCTATAGTCCCAGCTACATGGGAGGCTAGGGCAAGAGGATTGCTTGATCCCAAGAGTTTGATGTTGCTGTAAGCTAAGACACCATGGAACTCTACTGAGGGTGACAAAGTGAGACTCTGTCTCAAAAAAAATTAAATGATAATATGTAAGATAACATAAGATACCCATGCAAAATGCTAAAGAAAGAGTATATATTCAATAATGAAATAAAATACAAAGGCAGAAATGAAATAGGCTTTTATCAGGGAATGTAGTATTTAAAAGATAGCCTTAGAAAATCTCCTTGAGGGTATTTCTCAATCTGCCCTCAGTTTTCCAGAGGAGGAAGTCCTTCCTAAGATAGCCACAAATAGGTTTCCAATCTGCTCAATGTAAATTATAAGGATATTAAAGAAACTAAATTACATACTATTAAAAGCAAAAAGTGATAGAAAATATAAGGTAATTTCATTATCAATAGTGATATAGTCAATCTATAAGCTACAGGGTCTATTTTGTCCCTGTCACTAAACAAAAAGTTCCTATCTCTTAGGCCTGTGGCACACACCTGTAATCCTAGCACTCTTGAGAGGCCAAAGGAGGTGGATTACCTGAGTTCACAGGTTCAAGACCAGTCTGAGCAAGTGTGAAACCCCGTCTCTAAAAAATACGTAGGCATTAGGGCAGGCACCGGTAGTCCCAGCTACTCAGGAGGCTGAGACTAGAGAACTCCTTAAGCCTAGGAGCTTGAATTTGCTGTGAGCTATGATGCCACCGCACTCTAGAGAAGGCAAAAAAGTGAAACATTGTCTAAAAAAAAAAAGGTCCAGTGCGGTGGTTTACACCTGTAATCCTAGTACTCTGGGAGGCCAATGCAGGTAGACTGCCTGAGCTCATAGGTTCAAGACCAGCTTAAGCCAGAGCGAGACCGTGTCTCTAAAAATAGCTGGGCATTGTGGTGGGTGCCTATAGTCCCAGCTACTCAGCAGGCTGAAGCAAGAGAATAGATTAAGCCCAAGAGTTTGAGGTTGCTGTGAGCTATGACATTACAGCACTCTACTGAGGGCGACAAAGACTTTAAGAAAGACTCTAAGAAAAAGAAAGGAAAGTTCCTATTTTCTGTAAAATTGCCCAAATGTGAAAAAAAGCTAGTTTAAAGTTCAGTTAAACAGCTATCAGGAGACAGAGCCAGAAATATTACTGCTGAATGAAACATAAGAAATAACTTAAGAACTAAAATTATTAAACTCTTGAAAGAAAACAGAAATAAATCTTTGTGGCACTGGGCTTGGCAACAGTTTCTTAGATCAAATGTATTAAAAACAAAAACTGACATTGTCAAAATTCTAAAATTCTTGCCTCTAACTTTCAATTATTTTGGGTATTTACCTAGGAGTGAGATTGGCACATCAAATGTTAGAGCTACATTTACTTTTTGAAGAATGGCCAAATTTTCCTGAGCAATGACACCATTTTGCATTCCTACCAGAATTTACAAGGGTTCCACTTTCTTTACATTCTTCACAATACCTCTTTTTGTTTGTTTTTTAATTAAGGACACCCTAATGGGTGTGAAATGATTATTTCCTTGTGGTTTTTATTTGTATTTCCCTAAAGACTAAAGATAATGAGCATCTTTGCATGTGCTTCTTGGTCATCTGTATAACTTCTCCAGAAAAATGTCTATTCAAGTCCTTTATCCACTTTAAAACTGAGTTATCTCTTTGTTGTTAAGTTTTAAGAGCTTTGTGTGTATTCTGGATAACAGAACCCTTATCAGATGTTTTTATTCCATTCTGTAGGCTTTCACTATGTTGATAATCTCCTGTAAATATACAAAAGTTTTCAATTTTGACAAAGTCCAATTTACCTACTTTTCTTTTGTTGCTCATGCTTTTGGTGTCAGCCATTTACTTCTTCTCTAGCTATTTTAATTGAGCTATAATTCTTTGGTCACATATAGCAAAAAAACTCAGATCTAATTCTAATGAAGACTACTTTGCTGACACGTTTCTGAAAGAATACACTCTTGCCAATATAGCTAAAATCTTAAAACAATACTTTCCTAATGGAAGTAATGACAAAAGTCCCCCCTTCCCACTTTTTTACATACCTGCTATAGAAGTACCAGTTGTACCATTGCTTGTAAGACTAGCTGAAGTCTCTGACACTGTGGAAGCTTGGCTACTGGTGACAGCTGAAGCAGTATCAGAGGCCTGCTCAGAGGTAGATGGATTTGAATTGTTAATGGAAGCGCTAGTAGTTTGTGATTCCATTCTTGCAGAAGTGGTTGGTACTACAGTAGGTTCTACAAAATATACAAAATGACTATTTAGCATTTCAAAACAAATTAGATAAAGGGTTATATTTTAATCCAATTCAATATGTTTATGATAATTAAACAAGTAAACTCTAAAACTTGAAGTTCTCTAAGAAGTATAATATAAATTAGAAAGCATTCATAGCATTCATAGAGTTAAACTGCAATATTGAACTCACATACTACTAAAATATGATTATTGCATTTTAAAACTCCAACACATATATGCATATTCCAGTAATTTAGGCAATTTAATAGTATTTCAGGTAGCTACTACCTTAGAAGTACAAAGAAGAGAGTAAAAGAAAAGCAAAAGTTCCTTTGCTCTGTCCGTAAGCATGTTACGTAACAGGCTGTAACAGTACAGAACAGTGTCAGAACAGTGTTACAAATTGCATTTTGACTAGCATTGTATGGATGCTAGGATCAGACTGCTTGGGTAGCCATTCTGATTTTACCACTGACAGTATGACTATGGATAGGTTACTTAACAACTCAATTTTTTTTTTCTGTCAATATTATTATTTATCATTCAGCTTTCTGATAAAAAATTTTTGTGCCAGGAAAGTAAAAGAAATTTTTGTGCCAGAAAGTAAAAGAAATTTCAGGCAGGCATACCTCAACTTATAAATTAATTAATTATAATATCTGATTATAAAATAGTTGCTTAAAATTGAGAAGAATGGGAATAAATCTGTATAGAGTATAGTCACAAAAATTAAATACAGAAAAGGGACTTTCTCAGTATGGTGAGGAATGAGATTGACTATTTTACGAAAAGCATTATGATTGGCTGATTCCTTGGGCACAAATAGTACCATTCTATACAGAACACTGTACTTCAGATGCTTATACAACCCAATGTACATGCTAATTGCTTATACATTAAAAAGGAAAAAGAATAATCTGTTTATTAGCAAATGTTTAAAGTAAGGATTTCTCAACCTTGGCAATATTGCTATTTTGGGCTAGATGATTCTTTGTTTTATAGAAAAGACTGTTCTATGCAATGTACGATGCTTAGCAGCATCCCTGGTCTCTACCCATTAGATATCAGTAGCATCCTCTCCTAATTATGAGAACCAAAAAATGTCTATAGATGTTGCCAAATGTTTCCTAGGGGAACAAAACTGCTACTAGTCAAGAGCCACTAGTCTAACTGATATACTTAAGTTTTGAATTTATTATTTTTAATAAGATAGAAGCTTTTCACTGAGAAAAACCAGTGAGAAAAAGAGACATCTACTAATCACTGGAATACTTCTAACCTAATAAAGTGTAAATTCTGTTTAACTTATTCTAAAAAAAAAAATTTTTTTTTGCTTTTAATTTCAGCTGCCTTTCACTCGTCTTAGTTTGGAGGTTTTTTTTTTTTGTCCTTTCTTCCTTTAGCAATTCTCTTCCCCGTTGCCTCCCAAGTAGCTGGGATTACAGGCAAACGCCACAATGCCTGGCATATTTTTTTCTGTTAGTAGAGACAGGGTCTTTTACTCTGACTCACTCAGGCTTATGCTGGTCTTGAACTCTGCGAGCACTGGAAATCCACCCACCTGGGCCTCCCACAGCGCTGGGACTACAGGCGTAAGCCAACAAGCCCGGCTGGTTCAACTTATTCTAATGGGGAAAAGGGTACTCTCCTACCTTCTGCTTACCGGCTAGAAGGTGTCACATGTAAAACATACAAAGAGTTTCCAAAATAGTCACCCTATATTTACTTAACTCTGAGTAATAATTACTTAATCCTTATTTCATTAAGCATTGTCTTACAGGTAGCTTATGGTGCTTCAAAACAAAAACTGAGACACTGTTTAAAGAAATGCAGGCAGTGGGAATAAATTACCTCTTCATCAACATCTTAAAATACTAGTACTATGAAAGTTATGATCACCCAAACTGCAAAGAGCCCATAGAAGAACAGATCACATAGGCCTCTAACTCTTGCTACCTATCAACTCTTTCCATGTACCTGATACATCTTTTGTCCAATTTATAGCTAATTCCCAAAGCTAACAATCTCATATATAGCTTACCATCTTCCTTTAGGACAATGATTTTCAACTAGTGTGCCACGATTAATAATTAAAGATCATTAATTAAATTATTTCTGAAAGAAGTTCAAAGCAGAGTAAGTATATTCCTTTGTTTACTCTTTTGTTTTGATTAACATAATTTAAGCGTGCCGTAGAAGTTGAACTATAGGTTCAAGTGTGCCTTGAGATAAAAGAAGGCTGAAAAACACTTCTTTGGGAAAATTATGATTGATTGTTTCCTTCTAAGACGTTAACTAAGAATTACTCAAGATAAGTCTCAATATAAGGGAAAATTCTCATATATATTCACTTGCATATTTATAAATTCTATCACTTTTCTTAACCTCTGTTTTCCAACCCTAAGCTTGGTTCCTTAGCTCCCTGAGTACAGCTGTAGGCCAAAACAAAACACAAAAGCAGAGTAGTACAAAAAGGTACCAGTAATAATAAAGGATAATATAACCCTAAAAAGTAAAATGAGACATTTCAAATAATCAGTATTAGTCATTTAAAATTCAATTACACTGCTTTTCCTGTTATTTGTATTTAAAAAGTACTACTTCCATTGTTTATAGCAAAGTTAAAGTATGACAATAAGATGACAAATGAAACAAAACTAGATTAGGTCTGAGATAGCACAAACCACCACTTGTAATATTTTTCCTGAGAAAGTAACTACAAAGAAATGAAAAATTAACCACAAGGAATTTGTGACGCCATATACAAACTAAGATGTCGTATAAATCAAAAAATAAGACAAATCTGACAATTTTCCTGTCGCTTAATAAAATACTGCCAGTATCAGAGGAGTTTTTAAGATATTAAAATGTTTCATTTCATCTAATTGCCTAATAATTCTACACTGATATTACTCCAATTTACCATCTTCATCGACAGTAAGGTCCACAACTTCTGCTGCATTCTGCCTCAGGGGCTGTATAACAGTAGAAATCCTGTTGCGGTTCCGTGGCTCCTGTGGCCGACTTGTATGAGAACTTGAACCTTGGCTCCAATGAGATCTAGAATGTCCAAGGGTTGAACGAGACCTTAAATGACATCAATAATAAATTAGTAAGTGTAAATGAGGAATAAAAATTTTAGTTACCCAAGAAATTCATAAGCCTTTCTTACAAAATGTTCTTCGTTCAAGGCTTTTCCAAAGAAATAATGGGTATTAGAATTAAAAACAAATACATTAACCTAAAATAAATTTACTTGAAAAAAATTTATGACTAGCACAATGCCTAGATCAATAAACTCTGCTGAATGAATTCCTAAAATATAAGAAATGCTAACATTCCTAAAAATATAAGAAATGCTATATTAGACCAATTATTGCATAAAATACAGGATTCTATTTTAAGAATGCTGCTCTCTTCAATGGTTATTTTGAATATTCACCTGGTTTATAATCAATTATCAATATATTATACTTTAATACTTAAAATTATTCACCACAGGCAAAAGAATAAAGATAACACGCTACACACTTAGTAGCATCCACATAATCTTCTATGTTTAACTCAGGCTGGGTTATTGCTTTGGGAGTCCTAAACCAAGCTAAGCTTCCTGTATATGTACTGTCTAAAGGATAATAAAAAAATACATGGCTCGGCACCTGTGGCTCAACGGGCTAAGGCGCCAGGCACATACACCTGAGCTGGCGGGTTTGAATCCAGCCCAGGCCCGCCAAACAATAATGACAGGAGACTCACTTTAGCCCAGGAATTGGAGGTTGCTGTGAGCTGTGATGCCATAGCACTCTAACCAGGGTGACAGCTTGAGGCTCTGTCTCAAAAAAAAAATACATAAGGGGCAGCGCCTGTGGCTCAAAGGAGTAGGGTGCCGACTCCATATGCCAAAGGTGGCGGGTTCAAACCCAGCCCCGGCCAAAATCTGCAAAAAAAAAAAAAAAAGAAAAAGAAATACATAGAAATCACAGAGATTTTCTAGGGTCTGCAGAGGTAAGGATATTGTGGCTAGCTTACTAGTTTGGCAGGCATAAGAAACATCACTTGTTTGAGATGCTTTATGCTTTTGAAGCATGTGACTGCAAACCATAACACCTAACACTTTTATCATCTTTTAAGTTTATATGTGGCATATTGTTCTAAATTTGCTTATAGATATGTATTTTTTGTAAAGGATTCACTAGGCCAGGTATGATGGCTCATACCTGTAATTCTAGCACTCTGGGAGGCTGAGGCGGGTGGATCACTTGAGTTTGGGAGTGTGAGACCAGCCTGAGCAAGAACAAGACCCCCATCCCATCTCTACTAAAAACAGAAAAACTAGCCTGGCATAGTAGCAGACGCCTGTAATCTCAGCTACTTGGGAAGCTAAGGCAGGAGGATCACTTAAACCCAAAGAGACTGAGGTTGCTTATGAGTTATGACGACACCACTGCACTCAACCCCCGGGTGACAGAAAGAGACTCTGTCTCAAAAAATAAAATAAAATAAAATACAATGATTCACTAATAATTCCAGATAGGAATAGTGTGTCCTAAGGCATCAGAAGAAAAAATAAATCTGTTTTAGACTCAGCGCCTGTGGCTCAACGGGCTGAAGCGCCAGCCACGTATACCTGAGCTGGCAAGTTCGAATCCAGCCCGGGCCTGCCAAACAATAATGACGGCTGCAACCAAAAAATGGCTGACCGTTATGGTGGGCGCCTGTAGTCCCAGCTACTTGGGAGGCGGAGGCAGGAGACTCGCTTGAGCCCAGGAATTGGAGGTTGCTGTGAGCTGTGACGCCACAGCACTCTATCCAGGGTGACAGCTTGGGGCTCTATCTCAAAAAAATAAATAAATAAATAAATAAATAAATAAATAAATAAATAAATAAAATAAAATTCTTGAGAAATCAAGAGCTATGATGAGGCTGAGTAGTCTATCATCTCTGGTAAACTGTTATAGCTGCAAAAAGTTCCAGGATCATCTTGCAGTACTTTTATAAATGCATCATATTCTATTGGATGACACACTGGTAAAATATGAGGAACAATTTCAGAAAAAGAGTAGCCACTGTGATTAGTAGCAACTGTCACATCCTGACACGAAAGACAATGAAACACAGAATTACTCTCTCTTAAATAGCAATGGCCAAGAGCCAGTCTAATAATATCAAAGTTAATATTCCAGATAATATTAAAAATCTTTTAAACGGGTCTTTTTATTTTATTTATTTATTTTTTTTTGAGACAGAGCCTCAAGCTGCCACCCTGGATAGAGTGCCATGGCATCACAGCTCACAGCAACCTCCAATTCCTGGGCTCAAGCGAGTCTCTTGCCTCTGCCTCCCAAGTAGCCTGGACTACAGGCGCCCGCCACAACGCCCGGCCATTTTTTTGGTTGCAGCCGTCATTGCTGTTTGGCGGGCCGGGGCTGGATTCGAACCCGCCAGTTCAGGTGTATGTGGCTGGCGCCTTAGCCCGTTGAGCCACAGGCGCCGAGCCGAATCTCCCCTTTCTTAAGATTCTGGTCCTCTTGAACCTATCCTGAAACTTCCACGGCATGATTAAATGATGTTGTCCAAAACAAAAAGAGCTAAGAAAAAAAAAAAAAAGAATATACTATTCTGGTTTGAATTTCTTCCAAAAATAACTTAATTAACAGCCTTTAAAATTTTTCAGGGCACACCAGTTGAAAATGACTGCTGTGGTCCAACCTAGTCAAACTCCTGTCACAAAGCCCCAGCCAGACTGGGCAGCCACCCCACCCCACCTCGGACCCCATTCCACCCATCTCCCTGCCTGTGACACCTTCATCAGGGAGTTGTACATCTGCTCTGTGTTCAGCTGCAGGTAGTTCCCAATGAAGGGCAAGGGAGTGGGTCCTGGAGGCAGCTTCCCCCAGACCTTCCTCTGCCGCCAGACAGACATTAAGACCATCACAGTCAGGCAGGCCAGCAAGGCCACCAGAAGCAACCCGGAGGCCAGCATGGTGGCAGTGAGATTGATAGTCAGATGGTGATGGCTGGAGTGCTTTGCCTTTATATGCTACTGAAAAAGAAGGATGGGCTTTGGTTGGTTATATAACTATCCCCTTTCATCTCCCCGTTACAACCCACACCAAGTGCGCTGCTTGCTTGGGACCCAGCCAGAGGGTGGAGACGGATCCAAGGCCAGATTAGGAAAACATTGGCCTCCATACTAAATCTTTGGGACCTAAGGAGGGGGTACTTCAAGGGTCTGGATTAAGGAAAAGGCAGTGGATAAACTGCAAAATGGAAGAGTCTAGAATATTTGCATAAGGGAGCACCTGGGCTTTGGATTTGGGGTCTCAGTGAGAAGGGAACACAAAGTTGTGGATTTTAGGGTTTTGAGAGAGAAAAATCCAAAGGTCTGGATTTTACTGGGGTGAGAGAAGTTTAGTGGCGTATTTGGGGAGGGATGTAGTAAGTTTAAGGGTCTCAGGAGGGGGATATTCCAGGCACACGGATTTGAATCTTGGGGCAAAGAAGATCCCAGGCCTGTGGAAGTGGAGTTCCTGGGAGGAGAACTATACAGAAAGCCCAACCAAATCCTGCAGTTAGCACCTGATCCGAGGTGTTAACTAGCTTTTGCTTTGCACCCAATACAGTCTCTTGATGCCCAGAATCCTCACAGAAACCTCAAATGCCAGGATAAGTGCCAGAAAGCCCATCTCTGGTCAGGAAAGGGGTAGAAAACCAGAACTACATTTCAGAGGAACTTTCCACAGACCTGGATATGAATAACTGGCCTCAGTGGGCAGAGGGATTGGCCAGGTCTTGGGAAATAGCAATAACAACCACCAATATGTGGAGAAATCCTAACTGTCCCAGGGGTTATACTTTAGCAAGAGCGCCACTGGTTTCCTACCCAGGTCCTTAGAGAAGCCCACTAGATTGATATCATTTCTATTGTTATTAGTGTTCCCCATTTTATATATGGGATACTGAGGACAGAGAATAGAGAGTGGGTGGGGGGCACACATGTGAGAGGCCATTAAGCCAAAGGCCTTGAACTTCTATCTCTTCTACTCTGCATTCTTAAGTTCCCCTTTCTGGGTCTGGTTTCTCCACCAGTGGAAAGGGAATATTTGGGAAGAGAGGGTCATATTTGATGATGTGTTAAGGTTTCTTTAAGGGTAATTACTGGTTTGTCATGGGCTATTAGTATGCTGTGGGAACTGTAGCAGAAGAGATTTGGATACACTCCAGTGTTGGGAGCAAAGATGGACCATGGGATGGGTGGGAGTAGAGAAAGGGTGAGTGGCCTTCCCTCGGGGAGATTCTTCCTTGAGAATAAGGACATAGGGCTGTGCCTGTGGCTCAGTGTGTAGGGCGCCGGCCCCATATACCGAGGGTGGCGGATTTGAACCCAACCCGGGGCCAAACTGCAACAAAAAAATAGCTGGGCATTGTGGCGGGCATCTGTAGTGCCAGCTACAAGGGAGGCTGAGGCAAGGGAAACGCCCAAGCCCAGGAGTTGGAGGTTGCTGTGAGCTGTGACTGTGACACCACAGCACTCTACCAAGGGTGACTCTGTCTCTAAAAAAAAAAAAAAGAAGAAGAAGAAGGACATAGGGTGGCACCTGTGGCTCAGTGAGTAGGGCGCTGGCCCCATATACTAAGGGTAGTGGGTTCGAGCCTGGCCCCAGCCAAACTGCAACAAAAAATAGCCAGTGTTGTGGCAGGCACCTGTAGTCCCAGCTACTTGGGAGGCTGAGGCAAAAGAATCACCTAAGCCCGAGAGCTGAAGGTTGCTGTGAGCTTGATGCCATGGCACTCTACTGAGGACAACAAAGTAAGACTCTGTCTCAAAAAAAAAAAAAAATGATTAAGGACATATACCTTTTGGTAAACACTAGTAATCCAAGAAGACTAAGCCTTCGTGTGTATGATCTCACTGAATCTTTGTGAGAATGATGCTGGTTCATCATCAGCCTCATTTTGAAGATGAGCAGACCAAGACTTTATAAAGCCACTTGTTGAGGTCACACAGGTAGTAGATAAGGGAGCTGGGGTAGGATCTCTCACTTTGTCTCCCTTCATTCACTGGCCTAGTTTATCCTGGAAGTCAAATGGACATCAACCTTCGCAGCATGTTTGGCATCAGAAGTGGATGCCATGACTCCACCACCAGGTTTTGATACCAGGTAGGCCAGCAAGGGAGGGGCATGATGTTGATGTTGAGATTGTCCCAGGTGTATATTAGGATAGGAAAAAAATCAGCACTGAACTTGATCCCAGGAGAGTATTAGTAGAGCCACCTGTGGTGCCAAGAGGGCTCTGAGGGTTGGCCTAGGAGGTTGACTTTAGGAGAGCATAAGGGTGGCTAAGGTTGGTCCCAGCAGGCTCTGACATGAGCATTAAGTAGATGTTAAGATTGACCTTACCTGGGTCTAAGTTTGGTCACAGCTGGCCTCTGAGAGGGGCTTCAGGGGGGCAGTAGGCAGTTTCTGATGGTTGGACAGTGTACGGTTGCACCCAGCCTCAGGGCCTTGAACTTGGGACAAGTGAAGGTGGCAGGGGTTGACACTCCCAGGGCTGGTATTCCTCTCAAAGTGTTCAACCTGTGGGAAGGGAATAAAGGGCAGAGAACAAAGCAGAGAGAGGAAAGTTGTTTATTGGCTTTGGAGGGGTAAGAGGTGAGAAAAAGGATTAGTGCAGGCTTGGCAAATATCAGTGCCTCTAATCCTCATCACCAGGCTGCACCTGGGCTGGCTGCAAGCCTGAGCCCCTCCTCTTCCCCCTTGTTTCTTAAAGAAGAGGGAGGTAGAAACTTGGGGAGTTTGTTTCTCAGTGAGGTTACTACCAGGAAGAGTACTGAGTGTTCAGAGGGCTGCTCTGAGCTGGCCAGGGAAGGCGGGGGTGGAGTCAGGCTGGAAGAACTTGGAGATACAGAGGTCAGTGAATTTGGCCTTATTGATTATCCTGAAATGTGACCTGAGAGATCAGTGTTTGAAGTCACATGGAAGGGACACGTGCCAGTGGGCCCGTGGCTTGGGCACAGGCTTCCAGAGAGAGCTAGTGGTGAAAGTGGGAAAATCCTTTCCCTTTGCTGGGCCTCAGTTTCTCTTTCTGGATGGATGGAACCGTGGTTAAGAGCAAGGTTAAGGCATAGACTGGAATTCTAAGCTTGTCCCTTCCTGGTTGTGTCACCTTGAGCAGCTGACTTCACCTCTCTGAGCCTTATAGAGCACCTGCTCTCAGGCTGTTTAGGCGAGAAGCGTAGGGCTAACGTGTACCATGTAGGTGGCAGTTAAGTGCACAGAGCATATTAGCAGCTCTTATCATTAATGGGATAGATGAGATGTTCTCTAAGCCTCCTCCTGACTTTTACATTCTCTCGTCTACAGTTCCTAAAGGTTTTCCTCTGGAAAATGGGGAAAGGGAGAGAGAGTTTTTAGGAAGCTCCCTCCCCCAGCCTTTCCTCAGCACAGTCAAGCCTTCTGTACGGGAGCTGTGCAGAGGAAATGGACCTTAGGCCGCCTCCTGCTTGGCGTGTGCACGTATGTTGCATTGTGCCCATGGTGATAGATGGAGTCATGTGTGCACCGGTATTTGTGGCATTTGCATTTGAGCTTCATATGTGGGTATCCAAGCCAGTTTACATCAACACATACACATCTGTGCACGTGCCTGGCAAGGCGTGTGTGTCTGAGCCTCTGTGCCCGAGTGTCCCCAGTCCCTGCATCTTTCTGCACTTGTAGCGTAAGTACATACATGCTTTGGGGTATGCTGGCTGGGAAATGTGTATGGCATGTGTCCAACCCAATGAATGCCTGGGAATTCACATCTGTGTGTGCATGCACACTACTGTGACTACATATAAGGGTACATTGGTGTGTGCGTTGTAGGGTACGTATGTGGGCACCTGGGCCGTGTTGTGTACACACAAATATCTGATGTCTGCATGTGCCTTGAGGTTACTACCAGGAAGGGTACTGAGTGTTCAGAAGGGCTGCTCTGAACTGGCCAGGGGGGTTAGAGATGGAGTCAGACTGGGAGAACTTGGAGAGAGAGAGAGAGAGAGGTCAGCGAATTTGGACTTATTGATTATTCTAGATGCGGCATGACAGATCAGTATCTGTGTTTGTACTCCATCATAGCCCTGGCCCAGCTGTTTTTCTTCCTCTCTCTCTTTTTTTATTATTTTTGAGACAAAGTCTCACTCTGTCGCCCTAGGTAGAGTGCCATGGAATCATCATAGGTCACAGCAACCTCAAACGCTAGGGCTCAAGCTATGCTCTTGCCTTAGCCTTCTGAGCTGCTGGGACTACAGGCAACCACCACAACAGCCCACTCATTTTTCTATTTTTAGTAGACTTGGGTTCTCACTCTTCCTCAGGCTGGTCTCCTGAGCTTGAAAAATCCATCGGCCTCAGCCTCCCAGCTGGGATTACAGGCTTGAGTCTCTGCTCCCAGCCCAGTCTCTCTTCTTCTTTTTTTTTTTTTAAGACAGAGCCTCAAGCTGTCGCCCTGGATAGAGTGCTGTGGCATCACAGCTCACAGCAACCTCTAATTCCTGAGTTCAAGTGAGTCCTCTGCCTCCACCTCCCAGGTAGCTGGGACTACAGGCGCCCGCCACAACGCCCGGCCATTTTTTTTTTTTTTTTTGGTTGCAGCCGTCATTGTTGTTTGGCAGGCCAGGGCTGGATTCGAACCCACCAGCTCAGGTGTACGTGGCTGGCTCCTTAGCCTGTTGAGCCACAGGTGCCGAGCCCCAGTCTCTCTTCTTAAAAAGAAAACCTGTGTGAACTTTTTTCTGAGCATGATCTTAATTAAACTCATAGCAAGCCTGTGAGGTTGGGCTTATCATCTCCATTTTGCAACTGAGTTAGATAAAGCCTCAAAAATTTGAAGTTACTTGCTTTGGGTCCCACGGCTAATGCAGGCAAAGCCTTGGGTATGGCCTTGTGTGACTGTAAATTTCATGCTTCTAACTGCCACTCTGGACAAACAAGCCCCACCCGCTCTTCTTTGTGAAACACTAGAAAACTGCCCTAATCCCTTGTCATTCTTGAAAAACTTCCCTGTAAGCATGAAACAAAAGATTCTAAAATATTAGAAAAGAAAAATAAGTCTTTTAATAGGAGGGAGCCTTGACCTTCCACGGTTCTTGCATTCTTTGGAACCTTAATCAAAGATCTTGTCAACCAACCAGTGAGCCACTCAAGGACATTGGCAGAAGGGGAGCCTGGGGAACAAGTGGTTGTGTCAGAGTGAAATGTTTGAGTTTCAGGTCTCAGAGTGATGACAAGGATTAGGGTGGGGCTGTGGGAATGTTGGCTGAAGTAGAGCGAAGAAGGAAGGGAAAAGAAGAGAAGAAAGTCAGCTTAGCGCCTGTGGCTCAACCGGCTAAGGCGCCAGCCACGTACACCTGAGCCGGTGGGTTCGAATCCAGCCCGGGCCCGCCAAACAACAATGACGGCTGCAACCAAAAAATGGCCGGGCGTTGTGGCAGGCGCCTGTAGTCCCAGCTACTTGGGAGGCGGAGGCAAGAGACTCGCTTGGGCCCGGGAATTGGAGGTTGCTGTGAGTTGTGATGCCACAG
>CAUYRH010152101.1:0-47214 GCA_963574655.1 Perodicticus potto
CCAGCTACTTGGGAGGCAGAGGCAAGAGACTCGCTTGAGCCCAGGAATTGGAGGTTGCTGTGAGCTGTGATGCCATGGCACTCTATCCAGGGTGACAGCTTGAGGCTCTGTCTCAAAAAAAAAAAAAAAAAAGAAAAGAAATAGAGTCTCCCGGCTCGGCGCCTGTGGCTTGGTGGGCTAAGGCGCCAGCCACGTACACCTGAGCTGGCGAGTTCGTATCCAGCCTGGGCCCACCAAACAACAATCACGGTTGCAACGAAAAAATGGCCGGGCGTTGTGACGGGCACCTGTAGTCCCAGCTACTTGGGAAGTGGAGGCAGGCGACTCGCTTGAGCCCAGGAATTGGAGGTTGCTGTGAGCTGTGATGCCACGGCACTCTATCCAGGGTGACAGCTTGAGGCTCTGTCTCAAAAAAAAAAAAAGAAAAGAAATAGAGTCTCCCTTTGTCGCCCTTGGTAGAGTGCTATAGCATCACAGCTTACAGCAACCTCCAGCTCTTGGGCTTAGGCAATTTTCTTGCCTTAGCCTCCTGAGTAGCTGGGACCACAGGCACCCGCCACAATGCCCGACTATTTTTTTGGTGCAGTTTGGCCGGGGTTGGGTTCAAACCTGCCACCCTTGGTATATGGGGCAGGTGCCCTACTCACTGAGCCACAGAACCTGCCCTAGTTCTCTTGTTTTTGCAGTGCTCCGTTCGACAGGATCGCAGAGATTAACTTCAACATTGATGCCGACGAAGACAGTGTGAGTGAGCAGGGGCTGCACCTGGGACACATGGGGATGCTGGTGGGGGCAGGACATGCAGCCGTCTTATCTCACTTGCCCAGAAAACTCAGGCCATGCCCATGGCTTGGCTTTGTCAAAAGGGTATATGGGGAGCCCTGAGCCAGTGAGGCATATGTGGCAGGGCTAGGAGGGGCCCTGCGTGGAAGCTCAGAGTTGCCCCCATGCTGCCCCATCCCACCCTCTAGCAAGGAAGGAGCCCAGGGCCAGGCCTCTTGTCTGAGGCCCTCAAGAAACCGACCTCAGGGGCAGCGCCTGTAGTTCAGTGAGAAGGGCGCCGGTCCCATATACCGACAGTGGTGGGTTCAAACCCGGCTTCGGCTCAACTGCAAAACAAAAAAATAGCCGGGCATTGTGGAGGGTGCCTGTAGTCCCAGCTACTTGGGAGGCTGAGGCAAGAGAATTGCCTAAGCCCAGGAGTTGGAGGTTGCTGTGAGCTGTGTGATGCCACGGCACTCTACCAAGGAAGGGTGATAAAGTGAGACTCTGCCTCTACAAAAAAAAAAAAAAAACCGACCTCAGAGTTCTGTCCTGTAGCCCAGCGCGGCTCTGTTTGAGGCCTGCTGCAGTGACCGTATCCAGCCCTTTGACGACGACGACGACGAGGACATCTGGGAAGACAAAGAGACTCGCTGTGCCACCCGGGCGGTGGCCAGAGCCAGGTACGTGCCCACTGTCCTCTCAAAGTTCTGCCCAGGGGCTGGCAGCAGCTGCTCTGCCAGTGGTCACACCACCTCGTAGAGCATAAGCCTGGACTCTGGAGTGACAGTGACCAGAGGCAGCCAGAGCACTGAGGCCTGGGTCTAATCGATGTTCTTCTCTCAGGGCCCTTCCTGCCACTGCCCCTGCCCTGGGCCACTACTGGCCCTCTACTCTGAGCCACTCGGCTTCTGACTCACACTCTCCCTCTAAGGTTTGGAGCCCCCCAGGCTTCAGAGAGCTGTACCAAGGATGGTCTGGAGCACAGAGGCCAGGACAGAAAAGCGAGCTCTGAAGCAGACAGGAACGCCCTTGGAGTGGGCACTCCCATAGCCCCTGTGAGGAATGAAGGCCCCCCCATGGAGGGTGATTCAGAAGGTAGTGCTGGGGGCTGGGGAGTGGATGTGAAAGTCGGGGACAGAATGTGGTGTCCGGGCTGGGTGTTGCAGGTGCCTTGTTGGAGCCAAGGCATCTTGAGACACCTGTGGCCTGCATCTGTGCTTCTTGTTTGCACATGCCTTTGTGCAGATCTGGGAGCAGCAGGTTCCCAGGTGTCCTGGGGAAGGGTCCTTCTGCACTGTGTCCAGGACCAGATAGTCTCTTGCCTCTCCCACTTCTCCTGTGGATACTCAGCCACATCTCCAAGACTTTTTGGTGTCCAGCTGGTCTCCACTAGGGAGGGCTTGCCCCATAGTCTGGGCAGCATATGTCACATACATGGCCTGACCACCCCTCACATGCACTCAGCACAGCGGCAGTCAGATGTTTAGGGCAGGAGCCAGTCCACCCCACAGGCACAACCTCTCATGAGACCCTCTTCTCACTTCTGCCCTGCAGATGGCACCAAGCTGCTCAGACTCAGGGGAGGGGCAGGCGTCTCTATTGGGAGGGGCCACGCCCTCAGCTGAGACTGAAGATGGGCCTCGGGACCCTAGGGAGGCAGGAAGGTCCACAACGGGAGGAAGGCAGCCCACACACAAAGCAAGAGAAGGGGGAGCCATGCTCGGCAAGCTGCCTTGCCTCTACCAGGTCTGGTCCTGGACAGGACACGCTGGACAGAGTGTGAGGGGCAGCCACATCACCTCCACATCCATCATCAGCCCAGCAGGTGTCCAGCAGCCCCATGTGGGCAGGTGCACGGTGATTCCTGCACACCCCAGGGGGTGTCAGTGGTTTGTCAACTCCTTTGAGTTGCACTTCTTATTCTCAGTGTTCAGAGGACCTGGGGCCACAACAGCCTCTGGTGGAAACCTGCTCCTGGGGGCACTTCCCAGTCCAAGCATCCGTCCCGGGAATAGCCCTATGTTCCCACTGAACTCTGTGACCCAGGGTAGATTACACTGCCTTCCCTCTGCCCACAGCACCCCAGGCCTACCCACACCTGATACTGTCTCTCCCCAGCAGGCAGTGAGTGGACAGCAGTGTTTGATGAACCAGTGAACTCAACACCCGCAACTCCAGGAGTGGTGAGGGACAGGGGTTCCAGTGTGTGGGCAGCCAGCGCCTTGGCTCCAGAAGAGAGAGGCTGGGCCAAGTTCACTGACTTCCAGCCTTTCTGCTGGTACCAAATGCATCATCAGCACATGGGGGGGTGAGCCAGGGGTGCCCATCCCCCAAGGGCTCCCACTGATCTTGTCCTTGTTTGCAGCACCGAATCAGGGCCCAGGTGTAGCTCTCCTGTGGACACAGGGTGCAGCCATGCTGAAGGCAGCCGGAGTCAGAATCTGGAGAAAGCTCGTGAGTAGAAATAGCAAAGGCTTCACTCTCTCACCTGTGGGGACACTTGGCCTTGTCCAATTCCAGGGCCTAAAGCAGGCCAGCCTCTCCTTGGGGGCAGTGGGAGGAGTAAGCTGTGGTCTCAGATAAAGCCATGTCTCAGTAGTGATGATGGGGTTTGCATACACCTGTGGAACTGAAGCAGCCATGTGCAGATGGGATCCCCAGCCCTGGGGGGCCTGGGAGGGACATCTAGGCCACTAGACTGCGCTCAGAGCCAGATTTGACCAGGCTACAGGGTCCAGGTCTGTGCAGTGTTGAGATTCCAGCGTAGAGAAGAGTGCTGATACACTGGTGACAGAAAGCCATCCTGGGGCCTGATTATGGCCCCTGGTCCCCAGCCCCCTAGTTAGAAATATAAGTTCATCCCAAGCAGCCGAGAGCCCTAGGTGAGTAACAGCTGGGTCCCCCCATTTCTGTAAGGGTGCCAAGTCCTTTGGGCTTGGAGCCATGGCAGGGCTACATAGGGTTGAGGAGGCCAACCAAGCCTCTGCTTTCTCATCTGAGGGCATGGTATCCTATCTCGTGGGGCGGGCTACAGTGTGGCCCTTGCGGGGAGTTTACAGCAAGTGTATAAGCTGTCTGCCCTTCCTGCAGACTCAAGTAGATGGCACGGCAGTGACTATGTCTGTGTCTCACAGACTGTATACGAGCCCCACACTGGCTTAGGGGCCAAGGCCATGTTGGCTGCACTCTGTGGCTTTCCTGCCCTCATTGGACATCACAGTCCTTCTGTTTTGCAGTTGGCCCAGCCTCCCCGTGTGCCTGGAATGTGTGTGTCACCAGGAAGGCTCCCCTCGTGGTCTCTGACAGCAGCTCCTCTGGGGGATCTGACAGCGACGATGATGAGAAGGCAGCTGGTGCCACAGAAAGCATGAGCAGGGGCCCTGGCCCAGAGGCCCCCCTGCTGCCCAGAGTGACCAGGACCGAGGAGTCTGTCATCGGCAGGTCTGAAAGGGGTGGCTAGCCTGCCCGGGTCCTTGGTTTCCAGACTCTGTCCTCAGCTCTCTGAATGCAGGTTGAGGCCAGGGCCTTCTGACCCAACAGGGGCTGGCTCAGGAACTGCTGTCTGGGCTGACGCCCATGCATTTAAATGGAGAGTGAACAGGTTGGGAGGGAGGGCTTCTTTGACACAGCACCTGTTTGCTCTGTTGAAAGTAGTTGAGAAGACAGGGTCTGTATCCCAGATGGCACCCCAGGATGTGATGGGCAGCCCCTGCTACAGAGGCCCTGATTGGAGAGGACAGCCCAGTTCTTAGGGTTCTAGGAATGGCTGGGCTGCTTGGCATTTGGAGCAACCTGGATTGCAGCACAGGGCACAGCTTGCACAACTCACTATCCAGCAGACAAGCACCTGTGGGGCTTGCCTGGACGCGTCTCCTGCCCCCACTGATTTTCAGACATACCCACCTCAACCCAGGCACCTCAGAAACACCTGTTGCACTCAGACAACAGGATAGGGAGTGTTTCACGAAGGCGCTCAGACACCTAAAGGCTGGCTAGGGTTGGAGGTGGACAGAGGCCCTCAATCCCCCTCTCACCCATCTCCTCTGGCTAAGAGCTATCCTTGGGAAATAGGTAGAATGTCCTTTTAGCAAGCTCGACCTTGTACACCCCCCACAAGAAGGTCTCTGGGCCCCATCAATGAACAGACCAGGTTCATCATTGCCTCTAGGGAGCCAGGAGCACCTACACATCAGGAGCTAGTGCTGTCCTGGGAACAGGATGGGCCACAAGAGGCTGGGCCATTGGGAGGCACCAGCATCAAGTGCAGCTGACAGGAAGGTAGGCCTGGGCTTGCAGGAGCACCAAGGTTCAAGGAGCATAGGAAAAGCCCCTGGCTGGA
Organism: Perodicticus potto; assembly: GCA_963574655.1. NCBI lineage: Eukaryota > Metazoa > Chordata > Mammalia > Primates > Lorisidae > Perodicticus > Perodicticus potto. Next base: position 5,105 of record CAUYRH010152101.1, read on the forward strand.
CCCCACCAGGAGGGATGAGGTACCACTCACACCAGGCCATACATCTGGGCAAGGACTTGGCTTCTGCTCTGAGCCCACAGTATGTGAGCCCTCAAGTCAGTCCATTGTCCCAGACTGCTTCTGGCTCCATGGTTTAAAAGGGTGCTCCCAGCCCCTTGCCTTTCCTCCCCAACAGGAAGGGCAGGTCTGAGGCCTTGGAAGGCCCTGCCCACTGACCCCTGCTGGTCCTAGAGTATCTATGTGGTAATGGGACTCTAGCAAGGCTATGAGCTCAATGCTGGGCCAGACCCATTGGTGTGGCAGGTCAGCTTTGGTGCGTAGCCTCACCATCTGTGCTCAAAGCTCCTACTTGGCTCATGTTTCAGAGACCCCAGACAGGCATGGTCTGTGCAGCCAGCCACCTTGCACTAAGTGTATTTGCAGTAAGTGGGGTTAGTCACAGCTTGGGGCAAAAAGGCCAAGGACACAGAGGCAAAGGTTGGGAAGAGAGCCTGTCTTCACTGACACCAACACCTGAGCCAGAGTCCCATGTGTTGGAATCATACCAGAGTCCTGAGTGGGCTTAATTGCTTATAAGAAACCTTTGGGCTCGGCGCCTGTGGCTCAAGCAGCTAAGGTGCCAGCCATGTACACCTGAGCTGGCAGGTTCGAATCCAGCCCAGGCCCCAGGAGACTCGCTTGAGCCCAGGAATTGGAGGTTGCTGTGAGCTGTGATGACACAGCACTCTGTCCAGGGTGACAGCTCGAGGCTCTGTCTAAAAAAAAAAAAAAGGAAACCTTTACCCTCGTTTCCTAAGCATCTCCCTAAAAAACTTCAATCTGCTCCAAAAAGCAGGCAATAGCTTCCTGCAGAGTAAGGTGTCTCGTTCACACGTGTGTGAAGCCCCCTGGAGTCACTGCACTACTGCAGCGGCCGGACTGGGCCTTGGGGTATTCCCCACCCACATGTAGTGTAAGGTTGGAATTGAAATAAAGCAGCAGGAACATCCTGGGCCCCTGGACAATGAGGCACCTTCCACATCGAGCAGGTCCTGGGTGTTGCTTGGATGGCCTGAGGTCTGGACAAATGGGAGCCTGTCTTGGCATCTGGAGCTCACACAGCTCGTGGACTGCCCACAGTGGGCAGGGGCAGAGGGTACTCAGAGCTCTCAGGCCACCTTCTGGACCCCTGAACCCTGTTGGATTTTGGGCCCCATGAGGTGGGGCAGCACTGAGAGTGGGGGCTCTTGTAACCACAGCCCATTTTCGCCACATAGGGCTGAGTGTAGTGACAGCCCCACCCCTGAGGAAATGACTACTGCCCCAGCCGTGGCTGTATTCCCCACGACCACCACAACCACAGCACCAAGCAAGGCTGACTCTCCTGTGGCTCCCCCAGCAGTCTCCTCTGCAGTGACGATGGCAGTCTCCCCAGGGCCCATCGTGGTGGTCACCACAGCCCCAGCTACAGTGGTCACGCTGGGGACAGTAACAAAGGACAGGTGAGCAAGGTGGACGAGGAAGGGAGGGGAGCTGGATGGGGCCTGGGGTCAACAGCCTGAGTGGCAACTCCACCTTGTTCCTTTAGGAAGGACTCCCTGCGAGGAGGAGCTGCCTTAAATGGCCCCGTGTGATGCTGCTGCTGCCTGGCCACGGCCCGCCCTAGTCAGGCTGCATCCTTAATCAAGAAAACTACCTGGTGATGCAATTTGGTTTTCTTTTTTAATTTAATTTAATTTTAAAATAAATGCTGCACTGGTAAAGCCGGCAGTTGGAACCAGTCACATGGCCCAGCTGTGTCTCTCCTGCCCAACCTTGAGTGGCACTGCTGGGGGACAATGGATGCACCTCAGCCTTCTCCAGGCCCTGCACACAGCAGTGCCTCAGAGGTGCACCCTCTGCCCACAGAGCTAGGGGCCAAACCCTGAGATGCCACCAGGGCCTGATGGGCCAGGAAGGGTGTGGACACCACGGCTCACGTCTCACTGATTTCTTTTTTTAAGGACACAGGAAGAGTCAAGTTTTTGCACTTTGTATCTAACTGGCACAAGGCCTCCCCACAACTCCTGCAAATGTGTGGGAGTCTGGCCAAGTACAAATTTGACCAGGCAGGCTCTCAGACACCCAGGGTCCTAGCTGCTCCATGGCTCTAGGAGCTGGCATTGAAACAAGCTGCAAAATTTGACTGTCTTAATAAAATAAGACCACCTGGGCCTGGCAGGCTGTCCCTGTGCCCAGCAGACTAGGCCAGCACTCTCTAGAGTAGGTGGTTGGCATGCCTGGTAGGAGCCACTGGTCTGTAAAGAGGGGGAACACAACAGGGTGCGGGGGCTCAGGTACTGGCTTCCAGCAGTGCTGGGCAGGGGTTCCAGGAGACCACTTTTTAATGTTCTGATAATCTGACAAGGCGCCCAGAACCCAATTCCCAATAAAAGCTGGTCCTTCTTTACTGGAAACCCCGTGTGGTGTTCAGCTGTAGGCCCCCAGGCCTACCCTATAGAACAGGGGGTACAAGCCATATCACAGCAGCAGGTCTCTAAACGTCAACAAAGGACTGAGCTTTTTCTGTTAGAAAATAAAGGTTCAACCTGAAGCTCCTGAGTCAAACACCAGTCAGAAGGTTGGTGGGCCTGAGATGCCAGCATACTCTCCTGCCTTCCCTTGTCCTCGCTGGCTAAATCAGAGGGTTTGAAATGACTCAGTCCTTCTGAGGCCCTGCCACTGCCCTGTGCCCGGGGCTGTCTGCAGCACCCCTACCCACAAACCGGCAACTGAGAGGGCAGGATCCATCCATCTGGTCCTGGGGAGCCCCAGGCAGTCTCAATAGCCTACCTAAGGCCACCCTTGTTTCCCCCCAGGTGTCCCACACCCTGCCACTCCAGCTAGCACCTAGCCTAGCCCTGTCACTATTGGACCCTTCCCCTCTTCCACACCTGCTGCTCACCTCCCTGACAGCCAGGTTACCAGTAGCCATTCCTAGACACCTGGACCCTCTTTGCCTTTGCAATGCTCATAACCCATTGGAGCTGGCACCTATCACAGGCAAGGACACAGCAGCCAGGCAGGACTGAGACAGGAAAGCAGCATCCAGGGGCAAGCCCCACAACAGACACCACAGGACACAGCCCACCAAGGGCTGTTGAGGGGACCCCCCCTCCAAGGGGCAGACGTCTGCAGCAAAATTCCCAAGAACTGAGGGTCAGCACATTGTTAGTTCTCTCTTTATATAGACTCTGATTCTAGAAACAATTCACCTGTGGCCGGCTGGCCTGGGCCAGCACGCTGACAGGACCAGACTATTTACAGGCCCATCTTTGGGCTGTACCATGGCTATCTCCCGGCATGGTGCTCACCCATGATGCTGGAATAAGTTAGAGCCGGCCGGGTGGGATGGGGTGGGGCGGGGCAGAGACTGGGGCTGTACACACAAGTGCTGGGGGCTCGGGGCCTCAATACTGTCGAGGGCCGGGGCTGTAAACATGGCCGGGGCGGCCCTGCCCACCCCTAGTGGTCTGTAACGACTGGAAGCAGAGCAGCCCAGGCAGGGCCGGGGAGCTCAGGCGTCCGACAGACAGCTCTGAATCCGGTCCACCCACTGCTGGGCTGAGGGCACATCCTGGGCACAGAAGTTGTAAACGCGACGCGTTGTCTTCACCTGGGAATGGGTGGGTCAGTGACTCCACAGCCCCACCCTGGAGCCCCTCCCTCCCAACTCCCAGGCCCAGCTGAGCTGAGACTCACGTCAAAGAAGGCCTTCTCATCCACGGTCTTAGGGGCACCCATGGTGGGTGTGCCTGGCGCTACAGCCTCCACCTCTGCCAGGTCAATGACACCTTTGCACTCCGTGTCCACACGGTGGTCATAGTAGCGCAGCTAGAAGGGCCATGGAGTCAGGTCGGCCCCTCCCCCGTCCCTCCTCCCCCTACCACTCACTCACCTGGTGCTTGGTCTTGTCCAGTACAAACCAGCGGGCCTTCCATGGCTTCATGAAGGCCCCCTTCTTGTACAAGGTGCCCTCGTAGGACCTATGTGTATAGAACCAGGCCAAGTTCAGGCCCCAGCAGTTGTCCCAGGCCAGGTAGTAAAATCAAGATCCCTTTGCCAGAGAGCACTGGCCAGGGGGCTATGAAGCAGACCTACGGCTGCAGGCCCAAGGAAAGGATTACCCCCAGAAAGGGGAGGCAAAGGCTCCACCACACCCCTCCATGCCACAACACCAGGGCCTCAAGTTCTTGGGAAAGCAGTCTCGCCAGGAAGAGCACTCAGTCAGGTCTCAGCCGCAGCAATGTGGCTCCTCCAGCCTGCTGGCCTCACCTCACAGGTCCCCCACAGCCCCTGCCCCTCCCACAGGCTGCCTGTGGTTCCTAGTTCTATGCTCCAAACTCCTTCCAATTTTGATTTACACTTGGGCCACCAGCATCGCCTCCCACACAAATCTTCCCACCCTAAAAAATGACTAGAGCTCCCTAAAGACAACTGCATACCCCATTGAGAACTACCTGGGATCCAAAACCCTGCTCAGAGGTGCCCATGTGGTGATGGGAGTGCCTAATACCTGTTCTCACTCTCGGCTGTCTGGAACTGGCTGTAAAGGGTGCTGGTGCTGCGGCGGGCAGCCTGGCGGGAGCTGGATGCTGTTGAGCCACTACTCTGGTCGCTGTCCAGGCTGAGGCTCAGGGTAGAGCCCACAGGCCCCTCCTGTAGGTACACGCCCAGCGAGCGACGGTGGTGGGGCACACTGGACACTAGTAGGGTGCTGGGGGTGCCCTGGGGACAGGAGGGCAGGGCCTGTGTTAGGGCTGAGCAGACTTGCTCCAGGCAACACGCCCTCCACCACCTCCATCCCTGCTCACACGTCCATCTGGCCGGCCTTCCAGGCGCTGTGCAGCCTTCACCCGGTCCCAAGTATCCTTCCAGCGCTCAGCGGGTCGGCCCAGCTCTGTCTCCAGCCGCTGTAGCTCCTGGGAGAAAGTGAACTATGAGGTTATTCAGGGCGGCACCATGGCTCAGTGAGTAGGCTGCCAGCCCCATATACTGAGGGTGGTGGGTTGGAACCCAGCCCCGGCCAAACTGCAACAAAAAATAGCTGGGCATTGTTGCAGGTGCCTGTAGTCCCAGCTACTCGGGAGGCTGAGGCAAGAGAATCGCTTAAGCCCGAAGAGCTAGAGGTTGCTGTGAGCTGTGATGCCACGGCACTCTACCAAGGGCAACAAAGTGAGACTCTGTCTCTAAAAAATAAAGAGCATCTTAGGTAGCAGCTGGGCAGGCAATCATGGATCAAGTAATGCAGTTTGTTGAGCCAAGTCGGCAGTTTGTAAAAAGGACTCAATTCGGCTAGTTAAAAGGTGTACCAAACTTGATAGAAAAGAATTCCAGAAGATTGCCATGGCAACGATTCACTGGCTTCTTTGTGAAGTTGATCCATATCCCTATTAATAATATCATTGTTGGTGGCTGAGTTCGTTTTGGAAGAATGTTTTTCATCTTGGGGACTGGTGAACAGTGAGGGTTTGAGAAGCTCATGGAGTAAAAATTTGCCTATGTATTTTGTCATGTTTTTCTTCCAAGATGTTTTCTATTTCTGAATTAAAATAATTTCAAAGTATTTTTATTTTTTTGAGACAGAGCCTCAAGCTGTCACCCTGGATAGAGTGCTGTGGCATCACAGCTCACAGCAACCTCCAATTCCTGGGCTCAAGCGAGTCTCCTGCCTCCGCCTCCCAGGTAGCTAGGACCACAGGCACCCGCCACAATGCCCGGCTATATTTTTTGGTTGCAGCCGTCATTGTTGTTTGGCAGACCTGGGCTGGATTCAAACCCACCAGCTCAGGTGTACGTGGCTGGCACCTTAGCCCATTGAGCCACAGGCGCAGAGCCAATTTCAAAGTATTTTTAAATAAACATCATTTTTTCATCATAAAAAAATAATAATAAATAAATAAAAGGTTATTCAGAAGAAAATATCCATACTGGAGCATAGAAAGACAAAATGATGAAAAACATATATATAGCAAAGAGATAGAGTATAATTCGAGTACCGAAGATACCAAGAGGCTCAGCACCAGCCACGTATTCGAGTACAGAAGATACCAAGAGGCTCAGCACCAGCCACGTACACCAGAGCTGGCAGGTTCAAATCCAGCCCAGGCCTGCCAAACGACAACTACAACCAAAAAGAAAAAAAAAATAGCCAGGCATTGTGGCAGGCGCCTGTAGTCCCAGCTACTTGAGAGGCTGAGGCAAGAGAATCGCTTAAGCCCAGGAGCTGGAGATTACTGTGAGCTGTGATGCCACGGCACTCTACCCCCGGGCAACAGGTTGAGGCTCTGTCTCAAAAAAAAAAAAAAAAAAAAGATACCAAGAGTGGGAGAAGAAAGGAGATAGACAATGGGCAAAATGAATAGACAATAGCTAAAAGATTTCCCAAATTAACCAGGGGCATCAAACAATGTCATTAAGAAGCACTACAGAGGTGGCACCCATAGGTCAATGGGTAGGGTTCTGGCCACATACACCTAGACTGGCATTCTAACCCAGCCCAGGCCAGCTAAAACAACGATGACAACTACAACCATAAAAAAACCAGACATTGTGGTGGGTGCCTGTAGTCCCAGCTACCTGAGAGGCTGAGGAAGGAGAATCACTTAAGTCCAAGAGTTTGAGGTTGCCGTGAGCTGTGGTGCCACAGCACTCTACCCAGGGCAACAGCTTGAGACTCTGTACCAAAAAAAAAGTAGCACTACAGGCCAGACACAGTGGCTCACTCCTATAATCTCAGCAGTATGCAAGCCTAGGGTGGGTGGCTCCCTCCAGCTCAGGAGTTCCAGACCAGCTTGAGCAAGAGCCAGATGCCCTCTCTACTGAAAACAGAAAAACTAGCTGGGCGCTGTGGGTGCCTATACTCCCAGCTATTCAGGAGGCTGAGGCAGGAGGATTGCCTAAACCTAGGAGTTTAAGGATGCTGTGAACCAGGCTGATAGCACAGCACTTTAGCCTGGGCGACAGAGTGAGACTGTCTCCAAAAATAAAAATAAATTAAAAAAACTTGTCTGGGCATGATGGCTCATGCCTGTAATCCTAGCACTCTGGGAAGCCGAGGCAGGTGGATTGCCTGAGCTTATGAGTTCAAGACCAGCCTGAGCCAGAGCGAAACCTTGCCTCTAAAAAAATAGCCAGGCATCGTGGTAGGCGTCTGTAGTCCCAGTTACTTGGGAGGCTGAGGCAAGAGAATCGCTTAAGCCCAAGAGTTTTGAGCTGGCTATGAACTGTGATGCCATGGTACTCTACCAAGGGTGACAAAGTAAGACTTTGTCTCAAAAAATAATTATAAAATAAAATAAAACCTAAGACTCTAAAGAAAGACAACACAATTCTTATCCTTAACAACATAGGATCCAAAACGTCCAGCTCAAAATAAAAGATTAAAAAAGCAAAAGGCAGAAAAATGAGGGGCAGGAGTAGTTAAAAGAAACAAACTCAGGGGTGGCACCTGTGGCTCAGCGAGTAGGACGCCGGCCCCATATACTGAAGGTCGCGGGTTCAAATCTGGCCCCGGCCAAACTGCAACAAAAAAATAGGTGGGTATTGTGGCACGTGCCTGGAGTCCTAGCTACTCGGGAGGCTGAGAAAAGAGAATTGCCTAAGCCCAAGAGCTGGAGGTTGCTGTGAGCTGTGATACCATAGCACTCTACTGAGGGCAACAAAGGGAGACTCTGTCTCTTAAAAAAAAAAAAAAAAACAAAAAAATAGGGCGGTGCCTGTGGCTCATCGAGTAGGGCGCCGGCCCCATATACCAAAGGTGGCAGGTTCAAACCCTGCCTCAGCCGAACTGCAAAACAGAAAAATAGCCGGGCGTTCTGGCGGGCGCCTGTAGTCCCAGCTACTCGGGAAGCTGAGGCAAGAGAATTGCCTAAGTCCAGGAGTTGGATGTTGCTGTGAGCTGTGTGACGCCATGGCACTCTACCAAGGGTGATAAAGTGAGACTATACAAAAAAAAGAAATTTTAGAGCTGGAAAATACAGTATTTAAAATAAATTCATTAGATGAGCCTGAAAATATAAGAGTACTGAACTTGAAGACAAGACAATAGAAATCGTCCAAAATGAAATACAAAAATAATTGAGGAATAAAAACAGAGCTAATCTATGGGACAACTGAGTTCCAGAAGGAAAAGAGGGAAAGACTATACAGAAAAAGAAATTTAAAGCAGTGATGGTCTAAAATGTATTAAATATAATAAAAACCATCATCCCACAGATCTAAGAAGTTTAAGGAAACCTAAGCAGGATAAACATAGAAAAATGGCAGCGTACACAATTTAAAAGGATACAATGAGCACTGATTTCTAATCGGATCCACATCTTTAAATTGCTGAATGTAAAGAGACTGTTAACCTAGCATTATATGTCCAAAGAAAATATCCTTTAAAAAATAAAGACACAGTGAAGGCATTTTTAGATAAGCAAGATCTGAAGGAATATGTGACTGGTACATTTGCATTACAAGAAATATTAAAAATTGTTCAGGCTGGGGCGGTGCCTGCGGCTCAAAGGAGTAGGGCGCTGGCCCCTTATGCCAGAGGTGGCGGGTTCAAACGCAGCCCCAGCCAAAAACCACAAAAAAAAAAAGAAAAGAAAATCGTTCAGGCTGAAGAGAAATGATACCAGGCCAGATCTACACTAAAAGAGCGAAAAATATTGGAAATAACAAAAATGAAAGCTTTTTCCTTGTTTTTTAATTTCTTTAAAACAAAGTTGATTATTTAAAACAAAAATGACACATGCTGGGTGTTTGTATTGTATGTAAAAGTAAAACGGGACACAATAGCAGCACAGAAGACAGGAAAGGGGTTAAATGGAAGTATGCTGCTCTTCCTTGTGAATGGTGAAATGTAATTTCAAGATAAATAATGACTGATCCCTGGCGACCACTAAAAAAGTAATAAAGAGGTATAGTTCAAAAGCCGAATAAAGAAGCTAAAACAGAATACAAAAAAAAAAAAAACTGAATTTTTTTTTTAAAGAAAAGGAAGAAAGGAGCAAAAACCAAATAGTACAAACAAAAAACAGACTAGACTTAACCCAACCAACTCAATAATTACAATGAATAAAAATGCACTAAAAATTCTAACAAACATCAGACTGGGGCCAGGTGCGGTGGCTCACAACTGTAATCCTAGCACTCTGAGAGGCCAAGGTATGGATGGTCTGCCTGAGTTCACAGGTTCAAGACCAGCCTGAGCCAGAATGAGACCTTGTCTCTAAAAATAGCCAGGTGTTGTGGCAGGCACCTGTACTCCCAGCTACTGGGGAGGCTGAGGCAAGAGAATCGCTTGAGCTCAAGAGTTTGAGGTTGCTGTGAGCTATGACCCCACAGTACTCTACCATGGGTGACAAAGTGAGACTCTGCTTCAAAACAAAACAAACAAAACATCAGACTGTATAAAAAGACGCAACTGCGTACAAGAAGCTGAACTTAAATATAAACACACAGAACAGGCAAAAAGAAGTACAGAAAAGAGCTGACCAAGCTGGTGCGAGTCTTAAGAGAGCTTAGTAGTTCATTAGCAACAGACCAAGCCAACTTCAAGATAATGAGTCTTACCAGAAATAAAAAGGAACTCTTTTGTGTTTGTGGGTCACCTTCATTCAAACAACTATGACCCATAATCCCCTCAAACTGCTGGAAGTTGTGGGTTGGGGTCACAGGACAACCAGAGCTACCCAAGGCCAATAAGAAGGTCATATGGTGGGCGGGGCAGGGCCACCCCAACACCGGGGGTAACTGGCTTGACATGCATGAGCATGCACCTAGATTTGCACACCACATTCCCACACAAACACTCATCCATACACATCCACATACATCACCCACATACACACCCACACCCATATACACAAACTTCTACACACACACCCACATCCACACACGATCTACACACACACATCCACAATCTATACACACCAACACACACTCATACCCACACACACCTATATACATCCACAATCTAGACACACACTCCCATCCACACCTACATACACAGACACACATACCCACATCCCTTGTGTGTGAGCAAGAAGGTGCTAGGCCAGGCCTTGTTCTGGAACTGCACGCACCTCCAATAGCTGTGAGATGGCGTCGGGCTGGGCTCGGGGGCAGCTGTCATAGCAGGGCCACACCACGCGGCGCCTACTCTGGGGAGCACCTCCATCAGGCCGTTCCTCCTCTGGGGGATCGGGGGGCCCCTGGGCCAATTCCCAGTCGTAGAGGGGGCCCTCAGCTAGCGTCTCCTCAGTGTAGAAGTCCCACACCTTCAAGTTGGACACGTTGCTGTAGGGCCGCAGGACCTGGGGGTGGGCCTGGTGTTGAGGACCTAAGCTAGGCAGGAATTACCTGCCCCAACCAAGCCCTGGCTCACCTCTGTGTCCTCAGGCGCATACATGTAGTTGTAGAACACAGGCATCCTCTTGCTCAGCCGGTCCACGTACTCCCACACAGACTTGCATGGCAGCTGGCCCCTGCGTTCCCCCTTCTCCTCGTACAGCAGCCCTGCACAGGGGCAGTGCTGAGCCTGGGCCCCTCCCAACCACACAGCTGCCCTTGGCCCCCACTCCCCACATACCCAGCTCAATGCGCTCGTAGTCAGAGTCAAGCAGGAAGGTCCGGAAACGGCGGGACACATGGTGGTAGCCAAGGAACTTGAGGTAGAACTGGCTGAACTCAAACTCCATGGGGAACTGCAGGTGGACCTGTGTACCACATGGGTCAGGGCTCAGGGGTCAGCACACAGCCCCAGCCCACACATGGCCGCCTACCTACCTGGTGGACGCAGTCCAGGAACTGCATGAAGACGGGTGTGAAACCGCTGCTCTGCCCAGCCAGGGTGTGGGCCCCACGGTGGCTGAAGCGATGTCCGAAGGACAGCCACTCCTTCTCCACCAGAAGGCGAAAGCCATCCAGTGTGCGGTAGAAGGGGTCTGAGAGAAGCTGCACTAAGGACACCACCTGCCAACACCACCAGCCGATCAGCAGGGAGCCCAAAGGCCCTGGCCTGCCCTCAACCCGGCCTGCACACACCTGGGTGGTGATGTCCCAGCCATCCTCCAGGCTCACCAGCACGGAGGAGCCCGAGTCCAGGAGCTCCACCACCAGCACTGACACCTGCAGCAACTTGTGAATCTGTAGGCATAGGCAGCTCTCAGCACCTCTAGCACCTGTTGCCCTCTGATCCCATCACTGACCAAGCCAGAGACTCACATGCCCACAGCACCCATGTGAGGCTGGCAGTATCTGCAGCCCTGCTGGTGGACACAGAACTGGACAATCTATCTTGGAAAGCTGACTCTGGCATAGCCCACCAACTCCAAGCCCTTCAGGACTGAGGAGGTGCCCAGAGATACCCCTTGTCCTCATTCCAACCCATCCAGCACCCACCAAGCCAGTGTCCTCAGTGCCTAGCCTTTTCCTACAGTGGGACCTGACCCATGAGTCATGTCCTATGTGGACCATCAGCCCACCCAAGTCCAGCAGGCAACCCAACACATGCGCACTGCTGGCATCCTGCCAAGCCTGGCCACCCAGCCACCTTCCAGGCACCACAAGCCCAGGTGGAAAGTAGCTGTTGCCTCCTGGTGCTCCACACTGCCAGAGCCCTGGCCACTTAGCTCCAGCCAAGTGGGGGCCCAGCACCAAGGGGGCTGAGGAGCCGGGGTGGTGCAAGACCTGGGTCAGCCACTCTGAGTCTTCCAGTGAGCGCAGGAAGGAAGCTGGGCCGGGCTCAGCAGCCGGGCAGCCTGGCACACAGGCCTTCAGCAGTTTCTTGAAGCTGGCTTTCACCTGCCGCGCCTCAAACACCTCGATGGGCACCAGCTCCCACTGCTGCAGGGGGTCTGGCCGTACACCCTGGGAAAAGGCCAGCCCAGCACCGTGAGGCAGACATGCCTGGCCCTGTGCCCCCGCTTGGCCCTGTGCCCATATCCATCACCTTGAGCTGGGCTTTGTCTCCAATGATATAGAGGGCTGCACGCTGAGGCCGCAAAAAGCCTGGATCAGAGGGGGCCCCATTGGCCTGGGGGGTGGTCAGCAGGTCTCTGCCAGCCAGCCGGGAACCCACGTCAGCACCGAGCCCACTGCTGCGCCCACTGGCCCGGACACTGCCCCACTTACCTACAGAGGAGAGACCAGTAAGCACCATGCAGGACCAGGGGACCACGTACCTGGGGCTGGCTGGGCCTGGCCTCCAGGGAGGGAGTTGAGCTCCCAGGGTAGGACCCAGCAGGGCTGTGTGAGGGAGGAGAACCGCAGCACACAGATGCTGGGTGTGGCTGTGTTAGTGTACAGGCAGGATTCAGTGCGAGGCAGGTAAGTACCAGGGGATTGGGGTAGGGCCGTTAGTGTCAGGTGTAGAGGGAAACATTAGTGGCTGTGGTGACTCAGTCCAACTGGGGGCCATCAGTGCCAGGTAAGGGGGTGCTAGCCTGCAAAGGCCCAGTACGGTACCTCGGGGCGCTGTCCGTCGGGAGGCCGAGGCCGCCATGGGGTTGGACAGCGTGGTGACCCTGGCTCTGGGGCTGGGCGCTGAGGGCACAGCAGAGAGGTGGCTCAGGCCTGGGGAGCGCCAGCTTGGGGGTGCCTACAGGCTGAAGCCTCCCATGAAGCCTCCCCTGGAGCCCTAGAGACCAGTCCCTGGTCTCAGAGAGTGGGAAGATCCATCATTCTGATGCAGGCAAAGGTCTCTGCCAAAGGTGACTGCGCAACAGAGCATTCCATGCCAAAAGGACCAGAGTTCACACCTCTGTGCATGGTTCTCTCCCCACTCAGGCCAACTCAGAACAGTCTGTCTCAGAGGTCCCCATACCCTGCCTATGCTGAGCAGCCACACTCCAGACAAGTGGTTCTCAACCTTCCTAATGCTGTGGCCCTTTAATACAGTTCCTGTGGGTTGCAACTCGCAGGTTGAGAACCGCTGCCCCAGACTTTCCTCCCTCAGTTCAAGGGCCAGGGCTGGCCTGACAGAATGACCCAGAACTGCTTAACATTCTGCAGTTTCTGCAGTACACATGCCCACAGGAAGGGCCCAAGAGATGTGGCTTAGAGAAGAGGTGGTCTAGAGGCTTCCAGAAGAGAGAAGGCAGGTTTAGGGCCTGGAAAGTGGACAATGGCTTAGCCCAGAACACAGGCAGACCTGACAGGGCTGTGCTGGGCTAAGATTGGTGTGGCCTGAGTGAGACCTGAACTGGAGGCACAGGGAGGCCATGTGAGCACAAGGGGGTACCTGGGGTTTCACAGGGGTCTCTGGGTACACCACCCTGCCATGGGCTCACCTGCTTCTCTCAAGGACAGAATATAGAGAGGGGTATGAGGCAACATTCCCTTATCCAGCAAGTGGCTACCACAGAATGCTAGCCTGCATCCCACACCTGTGTCCACTGACAGCCGCCTCACTAAGGCGCCCCGCTCAGTGAGACAGCCCAGTCTGCTCAGGACACCAGCCAGGGACAGTCTTGTGAAGAGGTTGGAGCTCAAACTAGGGTCTAAGACCACAACTGAGAGAGGCTGAGCCACTGCATATGGTTGGACAGTCAGAGCAGCCCCACCAGGGCTGGAGACAGACATGAGGGAGGCACAGGCCCTGAGGCTGACAGAGGCCTGAGGGGGGGCCCTACCTGCAGGCACTAAGGCAGGGCAACTATAAAGTAACCATATAATAATTTGCTGTCTAGAAAGTCCTCTTTTGAACTAGAGAGCAAGTATTCCTCACAAGAGTGAGTATGGGTCAAGTCTGACCTCTGTTGAGGATGGCGTCCCTCTAAGTGACCAGAAGAGCCCTGCTCCCAGCCTCTTAGCCCCAATGCCAACTTACAGGACACAGTGCCTGAGTGCTAGGAGGGGCTGTACTGTGTTCAGCAGGAGTCCACACAGACTGGACTACAGACCTGTGCAGTCAATCCGAGGAGTCAGGGAGCAGTGGACAGAACCAGGGATGGCTTTGTCTAGGGCTGGTGCTTCCAGCCCCTAAAACTCTCCATTGCCCCTCCTAGGAGATGGGCTCAGGAGCTCAAGGGGAGGGACCGAGGGGTTAGGAGGTGATGCCTGGTATGTTGATGGCCCATGCCCCACAAACCCCCAGGGGCACCACCACTGCACCTGCAGAGGTAACAGGCTAGAAATGAGGGGGTGGGGTGGCAGGCCCAGTGCTGGGACGAGACATCCACACAGAGAAGACCTACATGGGGACACAAACGTGGCCTGTGTGCTGGACGGTGGCTAGAGTTGAGTCCAAGGACAACATTCAAGGAGCTCCACCACCACTGGCTAGGCCAAGAGAAGCGGGGCACACAGGGAGACCATACGACAGAAGGGTTGGGGATAAAATGGAATCATAGGGTCAGATGAGGTGGGAGGTGAGGGGAGAGGTCAGAGGGTCAGACAAGGGAAGTGGGGGGAGGAGGGACAGAGCAATTGCCTTATGGGGAGACTGGGCGGGGCCACCCTCTGTTTTGACTTGGTCCCCTCTCTCTGACCTTCAGGACCTGCTGGGTCTCAGTTCCCACAACAGTTGGCGTAGAGAACAGGATGGTTGGCACTACATATCCTCAGTTCAGGGCCAACCCGTGAACACACAGCCCCCCCTGAAATCACTGCCAGCAGACAGCCCCAGGCACACCCTCCACCCTCCCTGGCCTGGTGTCTCCTTTGCAAAAAGGGACAAGGGATATCCCACACCTTGTAAGAACAGAAAACATCTCCTGTGACCACAAAAACACATGGTAAGGGAGAGTACAGTTTCTCCCGGGGGCTGCCCAGCAGCTGGCCTGGCACTGGTCCACCTCAGTGTGCAGGGCATCTGTGAAGTGCTCGAGCCAGTGGGGACAGGGACAGCAAGACCAGCACAAAAGAGGTAAGGAGAAATGAGGACAGGGGATAAGAGGAGCTATGGGGAGGAGCAGGATGGAGATGGTGTGAGGCTGAAAAAGTGGTCAAGTGTGCCTATAGGACATGACAACCCAGAGGCCCCAGAGCCTTTGACAGGAAGTCACAGCTGGGGGAGATGCAGAGGTAGGGAGGTGGTGGTCAGGGCAGGCAGAGCCTCAGGACACCTACCCACAGACTTCCTGTCCCATCCCACAGTGCCTGGAGGCCCATCTCCTTGTCTCACACCCAAACATCCCTGACCAAGGCCTCCTCTGCCCCCCATTGGCCTGCCCACCATAAATGCCACCACAGCCCATGAAAGTCCTCCCTGCCCCGCCTCCTGCCCTCAAGCACCCTCACCATGACTGCCCATGTGGGTTGAGGAGAAACCACTGAGTGTGTTGCGTCCTGACGCGTCAGCGTAGCGGGGCATGGAACTGACCACGGCTTGCAGGTACTTCTCCTGTTCCAGGCTACTTGAGTCTGCCTGAGACTGGCCTAGGAAAGGAAGCAGAGCTGGAGCAGGGCAGAGCAGGATAGGATGCGGGGTGGGGAGACAAGGTGCAGGGAGGGTACCTGGAGAAGGTGTGTTCTGGGTCTTGAAAAGGCCAACCACACCCTTGCCATGCAGGCCACCTGAACGCAGCAACACAGCCTTGGACCGCCCACTGCGCCAACAGACCACAGGGAAGCGGTTCTGGCGATAGCAGCGGGATACGCGCTGTAGGGCATTGTCCTGGACGCTCTGGGGCACTATCAGTAGCCCTGGGTAGCTATGAGAAGAGAGCGACGGCCTGAGGGCAGCTGGGAGGCTCTCCCCACCCCAGGGCACATGTCTTAGGTAGGGGAGAGGCCAGACTCACAGGCAGTGAGACCAGGTCACTAAGCTCAGCCAGGTGTCCACCAGGACCTGCAGGCTCACCCTTGCCCCAGGCTCTAACGCTTCACACTTGATCAGGAGCTATAATGGGGCCACAGCAGGCAGAGAAGGTGCCCAAGCCCCCACCACCTCCACAGGGAGACTTCCTGACTCAAGGGTCTGTACAACCCAACAGCCAACACGTTAAATGGGAAGCTGACACCAAGCCAAGAGCTCAGCCCTGGCTGTACCCTCCCTGGCGTGTCCTGGCCAGGCTCACCTACGACAGATGGCATACATGCGGTTGACTGGGGAGATGCGGAAGGGCTCTGACTTGGCCCGGCTGAGGCTGCTGCTCAGGGTGCCCAGGCCAAGGCGCTGGTAGTCACGGCAACAAGCCCTCTCCACCAGGCTGCTCATGGTCATGCGGTCTGAGGGTTTCAGGGCCAAGGATGGGGTCAGTGTGCTGGGCTCCAGCTCCTCGGACACTGCACGGAGCAAGCACACAGGGGTTTGGGTGTACAATCCCAGGGACACTTTTGACAGCCACTATCCTGTGTGATTGGCTTCTTTTACTTGTGTGAATTAAAGCCCCATAAAGAAGCCTTGTGCTTACCCATCCAATTTGCCTGGTATAGAGAACAGTGTGTAGAAGGAGTTAGAATCTAGAGAGAACTCAGAGCTTAATCCTGGGGACTCAGAGCTTCAACCCACCCAGCCATAGTCTATTCTCCATAGGGGATCCACCCAGAGGCTTCTCAGGACTCTCCCCTTCCCCCTACCTGAGATCTCGTCCTCCTGGTCCTCAGGGGGCGGCTGGCCCCGGTGCTCCCAGCTGGGGGGGTTATACTTCTTGCGAGTAACATATTGTCGCCCAATGGTTTTCTTGGCATTCTTCACCAGATTCCGGGACAGTGTCCTGGGACACACAAAGTCAGGCAAGGTAACGGGAGGAGACAAGGCACGGGAGATATGGGCACAGGGATCTGGAAAGGCTGAGCCAAGAGCACAGCTGGGTGCTGGCTGCCCTGGCCCTGGGACCAAGATCTATACCTGAGAGAGGGACCCTTATCCTTGGTAGCCCGGGGTGGCCGGCCAGGTGGGTGGGCAGAGCCCAGAGTGAATGCAAAGGTGCCCCTGACGTCTGGTGGATACCGCAGCTTGTGCAGCTGCTTGCGGAAGAGCTCGGCGCTGTCAGACCCCACCTCCTCATCAAAGGCCATTTTCAGCAGCTGTGTCAGAAAAAGAAGCTGTCAGGGGTCTGGAGGTCTGGGTGGTCCCCAAGGTCCCTCCCTCAACTACAACATTCCAGGTGCCTGGGCCCCTTCTCAATGTAGCCACACCAGAGGCAGACCCCATGTCCCATCACTTGAAGAACCCAAGTGGGAGTTCTGGGCTTGCACAGCACAGCAAGACACTGACACCAAGGAAATGACAAGGACTCAAAGGCTGGCATGTCAAATGTGCAGGTGACAGCAACCCAAGAGCAGAGGCAATGGCCCCAAACTAAGAACCCACTCCCTGCCGACCTGGAAAGTGCAGGAGCGCAACTGCAACCCATCCTGCAGGAGCTGGTCCACAGGCGTCTGGACGCTGATCCGCTTCTCCTTGGTCAGCGCAGCCACCGGGAAGGAGCGGACCACTACCTGCTCCCCAACTTATAACAAGCCGGCCACAGGATCAGAGAATGGGAAAGGGGCCCCAGAACCTCAGGGACCATAGTTATGCGGGCTCAGGGCAGGGGGAGGAGTAGACTAGGGGCCACCTCCCACCTGTCTAGAGCCCAACACCCCTGAGAAAGGAAGAGGAACACTCAGGGAAAAGCCCCTCCCACCCCAAAGATCTGGCAGAAAGAGGAAGATGGGGCCAGGGGAGAGTTTGAAGACTCACCCAGGGGGTCGGTAGGCATCCCCGTGAAGATGACTCGGTATGAGGTGAGAAAGACGGCGCCCTCAGCTGGAAGCAGTGTAGGCCCCCCCCCACTGCCCCCAGTGCCCTCCTCACGCCCATCTGGCAGCAGGTAGACACGCAGGCCATCCAGCACACACTCCTCACCGGGCAGCAGGCGTGGCCGCAGCAATTTGGGCTGCTCAGGCACAGGGGCAGCCACTCAGGATCCAGCCCAGGCCCCTGCCGCCCAGAGCCTGCCCAGCCACCACTCACCTTCTGGATAGGGGGCAGCCTCTTGCTCTCACGGTGGACAGCCTCCAGGGTCTCGATATGCATCTGGACAATGTCTGTAGGAGAGCACTCTCACACCTGGGCCCACAGTGCCCATCTGAGGGGAGAGTATCCATCCCAGACCTCCATACCTGGCACCATGACGTGCAGGCCCTTGAGGTGGTCACTGGTGACACCACTCTCTGTGCAGACCTTGTCCACAAAGCGGTTGATGAAGCGGACCACGGCCCCAGCTACGTCGCAGGCCTCCGCATCCTCGAAGCCACTCTCCGTGTCGTAGCTCTCAGCCACACTGCCCGCCATGCTGGGCCAGGGAGGGGCAGTGGGCACAGGACCCGACCCTGCCCACCCCAGCCTGCCCACTCCCACCCCACCCACCTGTTGGTGACCAGGCTGTTGCTGGCACTCTCCAGGTCGCCCAGCCCCGCGCGCTCCCGCAGCAGGCGGCTCTTGCTGCTGTCCAGGGGCAGCAGCAAGTAGCTCATGCGGTTGGCGTAGTGGATGGCCTGGCTGAACACCGTGCTCTCCTCCTTCTGCACCAGCTCCTGCTGCTTCTCCCGGCTCAGGGTTGGCCACAGGCGCCGCTGCTCAGAAGCCACATCCAGGGCAGACCGCTCGTCTTCCTGGGAAGGCACCTCCTTGGCGTCCTATACCGGTATCAGGCGCATGAGCCAGGGCCGTGCTAGCTCCCACCCCACCCCTGCCCCAGGCAGTCTGCATACCTGAGAGGGGGGTTGGTCCTCAGCAGGTTCCAGGTAGAGGGCCCGGATGTGGGTCTGCACGTCCCCATAGAACATGGCCTCCCAGAACTGCGGCGTGCTCCACACCACGTGCTCCTGCACGCAGCTGTACGCAAACTGTGTCACCCCCGGGCTCAGCTTCTGCAGAGGCCAGTGGGAGGTCAACTGGGGCAGCTAGGAAGGGGCTAAGGAGGAAACCCAGGCCCAGGGCACTCACCCGGCAGAAGGCTGTGACCAGGGGCAGCAGAGCAGCTGCGATGCCGTGCTCGTCCAGAGAGGTGCAGTCCTGTGAACACAGCAGTGAGTCCTGCAACCCTCCCTCACTAGGCAGTGCCTCCAACCATGTCCTGCTTGTCTCCTGGTCATCACAGACATGACCCAGAACCACTGGCTCTGTCTCTTCAAGGTTACCACGGAGGTTCCATGTCAGGAGATCCCAGACCCCCAACCCCTGCCTCCAACATGGTGCACCATGCACCGCTGCAGCCTGGGGACCCCCATCCCACAGACAGAGGCCCTGGCCTCACCTGCAGGCAGCAGTTCATCATGCGGACAACGAAATCGAACTGCTGGGAGTCCAGAACTGCGCGGTTCTGCTGCACGTGCAGGTGCAGCTCTTGTGCCAGGCAGCGGCGGGCAGCACGCCCCTTCAGGGCCCTCAACACAGCCGGGAGCAGCTGGAGGGTGGAAGCACAAGCTGGGGGCATGGAGGGAGGCAGGGGAAGCCCCCACACCAGGCTCAAGAGAAGGGGGCAGAGGCCTGGCTCCAAGCACAGAGACTGAAGCCCCCAGGTTAGGCCAGAGCCTCCTCTGAAGCCACTGCTACAACCCCAGGGAGGAAAACCCACATGCCTCACCTTCTTGGCCTCAAGCATCTTCCCCTCGAACACATAGGAGATGCAGTTGCGCACCACCTCCAGCCGGCGGGCACTGTTGGCCTGCAGCCCACTGCACCGCTCCAGGATGGCAGCTGGGGGGACAGGACATACTCACCCCAGTCCTGCCTGCATCCTGGCCAACTTGGGGCCTGCCCCTCCCTCATCACGCACTCATAGGGGGCCCCGAGGGCACCGTGGTCCTCCTCTCAGCCTTCACAGCTGGGGGTGCACCCTGAGTCTTGGCCGCAGCCTGGTCCAGGATCCACTGCACAGTGCCCTCATCCAGCCGGGGGAAAGGTCGGGGTGCCCGGCGCAGGTGGCTGGCCTCACCAGGCCTCTGTACTTTGTGCATGGCCACGGCCGGGTACGGGTTCTCCTAAAAGGAGATGGCAGCATGGGGCAGGGCTGGGAATCCAGGCCACACAAGACCCCCTCCTGTTTCCAGCATACGTTCTTATAGAGTTGCTCTGCCAGTTCCTGGACGTGACGCAGGACACGCTGGGGGTGGTTCTCATCTGCCCGCATCCGTCCCACCTCATGGGCCACCAGCTGGAGGGGCGGAAGGGAGAGGGAGGCCAGGTCAGGCAGGCCAGCAAGGCAGGGGCCAGGGGAGCGGAGCAGGGCGTACCTCATCAAACAGGTCCGTGGGGCGGTACGGGACACCCCGCTCTGACACAAAGCCAGCGAAGGCCATGCCCTCCAGCACCTTCATCAGGAAGTCGTCTTCTAGCAGCCCACGCTGGCCCAGGAAGGCTGCCTGGGGGTAAACAGGGAGGTAAGACTTCAGGGGCCTACTGGTGTTCACCCCCATGTCCAGCCCCCTGCTCCCTCTGCACCCACCTTGTGGAAGCGGATGACAGGCTCCGGATGGACACGTACCACATGCAGGCACCATCGATAGCCCTGCAGGAGCTGAGCGAAGAGCCGCAGGAAGACGGCCCGCAGCTCCTTGTCCTGGGAGCACAGTCCCGTGGATGAGCACCAGCCGCCAGCCTCAGGTTGCCTGGTGCTCCTTCCACCTCCCCAGCCACCTCTGCCCACCTCCTCCCATCATCCTATACATGGCTGACCACATAACTCCAAAACTGGACAAGCTGCTCCTGCCCAGGACCCTCAGGGGCTCCTTGTGACCAGATGCTGAGTCCTAGTCCCAAAGGCCCCCCTGCCACCTCAGCTGTGCCACTCATGACCCTGCACCTAGCTGCTTGCAGCTCCTTCACTCCCCGGCTCCTTCCTGCCCCCACAACAGGAGCCTGGGGCTGGCCTGGAAAGAGGCTGCGGTGTGCTCAGCCATTAGTGGCAGTAGACCTAAGTGAGAGGGTGCGGGGGGTCACCACACTGGAACAGCGATGACTCTCACCTGCATCTTTAGGGAAGAAGTGGACGTCGAGGGTGGGGGGAAAGCAAGGTCAGCCAACTCCAGCTCTGGGTCCAGGACCTGTGGAGGCAGAGAGGAGCAGGAGGCTGCACAATGGCCTCTGTTCTGGACACTATCACTGCCAGGCAGCTGCTCCCCAAAGCCCACGAGGCTGCAACTTCCCCAGACCCCTCACCATGCTCAGAACACTGTGCGTCTGGCTCTGCAGTGGCTCCGGCAGAGGTGGCACGTGCACACACTCGGGGACAATCACCGTCCCTCCGTCAAGATCAGCAACAATCACGTCCAGCTGTGGCCAAGGGAGCGAGTGGTCAGGGACCCACAGGCCTGTGCAGCAAGGTGGACACAAACCACAGCCCTTACCAGCTCCTGGGTCTCTGCCTGGAAGGCCGCGTGGACCCCGATGATGAAGGGTGTGGGTGTGCTGAGGACCTCTAGCAGCTGGGCCGGCAGGATGGGCACGTAGGTGAAGCTGCAGCAGCCCCCATAGGACGCAGTGAGCCCAGAGGACAGGGCCGGGTGAGGGAGCTGGGCATTGGGGGCTCAGGCAGGGGTGAGCACCTGTATTTGAGAGGGAACAGCAACGCCAAGAGGCCCCGGCATGCATCTGAGAGCCTCTGGTAGCTCCGTGATAGGAAGAGGACCTTGTGCTCCGTGAGGGCAGCGCAGAACAAAGACAGTACATTTGTGATGCCTACAGAAAGGGGAGAGGTTTGGATAACCTGCACCTGACCCCAGGCCCCAGGAGAGGAAGCCAAGCCTGAGTGGGGACAGGCTTACTCACCCAACTGGCGGAAAAGCAGGGCCACACTGCAGCGGCTGACTGGCAGCGAGTCAGCCAGTGGGGTCTGTATGACCTGCCGGTCTCCAGCTCCCAAAGAGATGGTTCTCTGTGGAAAAAGAAGGGTCAGGGCTCAGCAGCTTGACCAGGCCCACAAAGGCCCAGAGCTCTGTGTCCCTGGGCAGGCCCTGTGAACAGACCCAAATGGGACAGGCTAGAGCAGTGGCATGGCACAAGGAGAAGGCCACGCCCTGCCTGTCACCCAAACAGTGCTGCAGAGAAAACTCAGGACAGGGGTGGCTGCCTCTGACCTGGGGCAGGGATAGGGCCTGGGTGGGCAGAAGAAATAAAGAGTCCATACCGCTCCTTCCTCAACAGAATCCAGCTGCACAGGACAGACGGCAGAGAGACACAGTTAGACACCCCCAGCTCTTGAGAGCACAGGGCAGGGAGGAGACAAACAAGCTGACACAACATCCAGAGAAAGGCTCACGCCCACAGAGCAGAAGCACAGAGACTGACGACGCAGGCCCCAAGCGCAGAAGTGAGGTTCAGGTGAACAGGCAGGCCCAGGACAGGTGGCAGTGGCACCAAGATGTGGCAGCGAGTGTCTGAGGCCTCTGGCCATGTTCAATGCTGGCTGGATTCCACGTGCCCACTAGAGCCCATCCCCTGTGACTGCACCAGGACGGCCTATGGCTGTGGGGGCACCAGCTGACCCCAAGACCCACCTGTGAGCCCCCGGCCAGGGGCACGGTACATGTCAACAGGTTCCCAACCACACTCTCCAGGCACACGTTCAGACCCTCCACGTGGATGGCATAGATGAGACCCAGGCTGTTCTGCAAGGACCAGACCGGGGAATGGCCAGACAGCCGAGGGGCCACCTGAGTCCCACCTTTCCACCCCGGCTGCCTGCCTCACCCTGAACACCTCTGCATGGTCCAGTCGCGACACCAGCACCAGTGTCTTCGGAGCAAAGAGCTGGCCAGATGGGGCAGGAACTGTGGGCGACAGCCCCACCTGGTGTTCCACATCTACCACCTCCTCCCTCTCCGTAGGGTCCACAGAGCATACTGCCTCCTGCGGACAGAAACCGGTCTCCTAGCTCTCTTTAGCCAGGGGTTGGGGGGAAGGAGGATACAAGTGGCTCAGACTGGCCTGGCCCTCTAGGAACTGTGGCATCTTTGAGGTCAAAGACATCCCCAAGGGCAGAGGCCAGGGGGGGCTGCACCCCAAAAGCTCTGCTCCACATTTGCTATACCCCAGACTTCCCAAGCTGACCTGTGTGGGCTCCACTGGCTCCCAGAAGGTCAGGCAGGCACAGTAGTGTCGCTCGGAGTTGATGTCCGTAAGGACGGCAACAAAGAAGGTCGGTGGATTCCTCTCAGAACACAGCTGCCACCCACTAGGCTGGCAAAACTGCAGGGAGGGCTCGGTAGTCAGCTCCTCTGCCCATCCCTGCAGTGGGAAGTAGCCTGCTGTCCCCAGCCCATTGCCCCAGCATCTGTACTGCCAGGGCTCAGTGACACATGCAGCAGTCTGTGACCCGGGGGACACCTCGCCTCGTGGGCTTCAGAAGTAACAGTCTCCAGCTTCACCATCTATTGTCGGAACCAGGTGACAGGGGATGGTCCCCACTGTCAGGAGCCAGTGACAACATGACACAGTGATGTGGACACCAAGTGGCCTGCTGCCCCCACCTCCAATGTGCCTCTGCCCTCTCCTGTCCCCAGTGCAGCAGGGGCCAGGCACTGTGCGGGCTCCTCAGTCCTGGGGGTTTAAGTGAGAGGCCATTCAACCTGTCTGCCCCACCTGTGGGCAGCCCCCTACTCACCAGCTCGATCCCCTGGGGGAAGGGGTTGTCCTCCCAGTCCTTCTCCGGGAAGCGCTGCAGAATCTGGCCCTGGCCTTCCCCACTCCCTGAGGAAAACAGCAGGTGGTCAGAACACCCCACACCTCTCACCCCTTCACTGTACCCAGAGGCCTGCAGGTCCAGGTAGCCGTCTCATGGCCCAGGATGGAAACACTACACCCACCAGGCCCTTACCTGGCACCAGACTAGCCTCAGCCCCCTCAAAATAGTTCTTGCGGAGAGGCCACTAGGCAGCCACAGGCCCCAAGGCCACCAGAGCTAGAGGAAAAAAGAGGTTCCCATATCCCTGTAAGGCTTGGCCCTAAACCCCCACTGTCAGGGCCACACATCAGAGACCTCCTTCCATCTGACAGCTTCACACAGCATGGAGCCCCTCCAATGAGGGGTAAAAGTTCCAGAATGTTCCAAGGCCCACTCAGCATCTGCCCCCACACCCAGCCCCCCATTAAGGCCCTCAGTCCCCCTAACTCTCACAATCTGCTTGGCAGTGAGCAGCACACCACAGGCACATCAGGAGCATAGAATGGACCTAACACCCCAGAGCCCCCCATCTCCACCAGCTCTGGGCCCATGCTGGAGGTGCCAGTCACTGTCTATGTGGGAGCTTCAGTCCCCCTTCAAGCAGGGAGACCACCTGTGTCCACAACCCAAACTGTTCCCCATCTGTAGCACCTCAGGGGCAGGTGTCAACACAAGTTCCAGAAGACAGAGTTTAGCAAGGTCTGCTGAAACACCACCCCCACAGCCAGCAGGACTCATAGGGGCAGCACTGGACAGGAAAGATGGAGACGTGGTCTCAGGGTGCCCACTGAAGGGTGCCCAGATGGCCTCCTGAGCACAGGGTCCAGCACCGCTGCAGATTAGGGGAAGGTGGTGCCCCAGCCCTGCTCCCTGCCCTGACAGCCCCTGTGCACAGGCCAGATGATGGGCCCTGGGCCAAGGAGGAGGGCCTTGGGGAAAGGGGTGCCAGGAGGTCTGCCTTCCCGGAGACCCCGCTCCTTTCCTCAGAACTTCATGACCCCTAATTTCCCTCTGGTCTGCTCTCCACCAACAACCATACCCAAGGTGGTTTCCAGGCCCTGACTGGGGCTCACCCCAACAGACCCTGTGCAGGAAGCAGGAGAGGGCTACGACCCAACACTCAGGGCCCAACTCCTGCTGAGACAGCTCTGTGGGCCTCACAGGACTTGTAGAGGGTGGAGCAGGGTAGACAGAAAAGACAACGGCATTCTTGCCTTCACTTCCACACATGACCTGCATGCCCCCCAAAGCACAGTGACCCCATCCTCTCACTTGCCCGATCGGGAAGCGGCAGGGGAAGATGGGGAGGGGAGGGGATGTGACACTGAGCCTCTCATGGACCCCCACCTCAAGCCCAGAGAGCCACAGCCTGGTTCACCTGGGCACAGAGGAGCCCACCCAAAACACTCCTGAGTCTCCTTGAGGCAGAAGAGGAGGGGTGTAGCCTCAGGAGACCACAGCCCCTCCAGGATCAGGGAGGCAAGGCCAGGGGTGTCAGGAACAGGCTGCTGCTTGCTGCTGTGCAGGAGGTGGGAGGGACAATGGCTCTGACTGTCAAAACCTCAGCTTCCTCCTCCCTTCCCCCTCCTACCACTGGCACAGCAGAGGACGCTGCACTGGGGACCAGGTGTCTACTAGTGCCGCCCCCACCTCCACACACCCAGGTTGGCACTCCCAGCTGCGACTCCGCCCCCACCCCGCCCACTCCCCCAGGGGCCTCCTTGTGCTGGGCCACACAAACCACCATCTGGGCCCAGCCCTGGCTGGCATCCAGGTCTCTCCCATTACTTGCCACGAGGCAGCAGGCAGAGGAAGCAAGAGAGAGTGTACGAACAGATACAGTAGCCTCTGCTCTGCAGACCCCCAACAAGGCCAGGAAAGGTCTGCCAAAAGTTCTCCATAGGGCTCCACCCTCCACAGAACCAACTCTAAGCTTTGCTCTCCTTGAGCTGGGGTGGAGGGCCAGGTCAGGCCGGCTGAGCAGGCCAGGTCTCCCCAAGCTCCTCTGCACCACAGTGGCTCTACACCTGCCCTTTGGGTGTCAGCCCAGTGTCCCCTCTTCTGGAGGCTCTCTGTCCTGAGCCTGGGGCCTACATGGACCCCAAGGACCCCCTCCCAGAACACCCTTAGTGACCACTATGCACCTATCACCAGCTAGGCCTGATAGAGAGCTCCAGTTCCTGGCACAGACCACAACCTAATTATGGCTTGTGGAATGCATACAGTCGGCTACACGACCATCCTCCCCATACCCAGCCTCACTTTCACCCCCCAAGTAAAAAGGTTCCTGAGTCGGAAGTACAGAGCAGCTTCCGCAGCCCAAGGGCTGACAGGATGCAGTACCCTAGCTGCCCTCTTCTAGCGCCTCATAAGGTCCCAGCCTGCACCTCAGCTCTATGCCATCGAGGGCAAGGCTGCAGCTTGGCCACTGGCCTCCGTTCCAAGGGGACAGGGGTTCCATATCTCCCCGACCTACTCAAGCCCTGTGGCTGTAACAGTCAGTGACAGTGACCTGCAGTGGCCAAGCTCCTGCTCAGCATAGACAAGAGGGAAAGCCCTCCCCCACCCACAATAATAGGACTAATCCAAACGGCTTAGCTGTGTGTCACAGAAGCACCAAGGTCCCCTGAGGCACAAACAGGAGGGATATCTCTATCCCCTCCACCCTGGAACCCAGGGCTGAGAGGAGGCCCAGTCAAGAGTAAGTAAGACTGGGGCTCCTGTCCTCAAAGCCCCTGGAGGATGTGGGCTGCGGGCCTAAAGGTAGAACACAGGCCACATGTCCTGCCATCTGAGGCAACACCCATCACCAGACCCAGGCTCTGACACCTGTAGGGGCCTGCTCAGGTCAGCGTGCACCAGGGAGAAGCAAAGGACGGCAGCCTCCCCTGCCCCCAGCCACATGCCCACTATCCATACACCTTGCTGTCCACACTGGCCAGCTCTGCTGCCTGGGAAGAACCCAGCTATAGGAAGAGGGAGGAGGAAAGAAGGAAGGACGGCACCTTCCTGCTGCACCACCCACCATGCAGATGGCTCTCCCAGGCAGCTGCAGGGGTAGGACTTGAGCAAGGACCCTGCAGCCTCCTGGTTGTCCTTCCAATCTCCCAACCTGTCCACCACTACAGTCAGCCCAGGCTGGGGGACCCACAGCCTTGGACCCCTTCAAGCTCCCAGGTTAGAAGCTGAGAGGCCTGGCTCAGCGCCTGTGGCTCAACGGGCTAAGGCACCAGCCACATACACCTGAGCTGGCAGGTTCGAATCCAGTCCAGGCCCGCCAAACAACGACGGCTGCAACCAAAAAATGGCCAGGCGTTGTGGCGGGCGCCTGTAGTCCCAGCTACTTGGGAGGCGGAGGCAAGAGACTTGCTTAAGCCCAGGAATTGGAGGTTGCTGTGAGCTGTGATGCTATGGCACTCTATCCAGGGTGACAGCTTGAGGCTCTGTCTCAAAAAAAAAAAAAAGAAGAAGAAGCTGAGAGGCCTCTGAGACCATCCTAAAACAGCCCCAACCTGCTCCAGAGAGAGGGCAGGAACATGGGTGGGGACAGCAGATGGGGCTCAAGAGTGTAGCCAGCTAGGCCAGGTGCAGTGCAGTGGCTCACACCTGTAATCCTAGCACTCTGATGCTGAAGCGGATGGATTGCTTGAGCTCCCAAGTTTGAGACCAGCTTGAGCAAAAAGCGAGAACCTATCTCTACTAAAAATAGAAAACCTGAGGCAAGAGGATCACTTGAGCCCAAGAGTTAGAGGTTGCTGTGAGCTAGGATGCCACAGCACTCTACCCAGGGCGACAGCTTGAGACTCTGTCTCAAAGAAAAAAAAAAAAAGTGTAGCCAGCTCATCACGGTCAGGACTGAGAGCCCAAGCCATGGGATGAAAGGTCTTTTTCTCAGATGCTAGGGGCTCCTCCCCTTCTCCTAGTCAGGCACCCACTCAGCTGCTGGCCAGGTCAAGTGTGTCCCCTGCTCTTAAAGACACCTCAGCACTGGGCATGCTGCATTAAACTGGATGACCACTGTCAGGGCCCTTCAAGGCCAAGAGCTGGCAGAGTTGGTCTGTCTGGTCGTCAGGCTGGCTCCAGAGCTGAGTCTAGGGTACACAAAGAGATTCTGGCTCACCAGGTGAGGGGCCTACAGATGGGCCAGTGCCGGCCACCTGCACCCCTGGAGGTGAAAAGGTCACAGCTAACCCAGGCATTCACTATCTCAGGGCCCCTGAAGGGCTACCAGCTGGTAACCACTAGCAATGGGGATCCTGCTTCAGGCAGACTCTGGACCAACCCACAGCTGAGCCACACACTCAGCACACAGGCCCTGCACCCCATGGCTCCAGATCAAAGACAAGCTATTTGCCACTCCTAACCACCCAAAAGACCCTACCATACCTCATGTCACGGGTGTGCAGGAACCCATGGAGACCTTCAACCCCTTAGAACTTCCTGCACTGTTTGTGCCTACAGGGTCCGAACACCTGCTGCTTAGTCATTAGTAAAACGGTTGTCATTTTCTGGGACCTCCCATGGGCTACAGCTTTCCGTGTGTTTATCATCAAATCTTCACAGCAGCCTGGGAGGTTAGTGTAACTCTTGCCATCTTCAGATGAGGAAACTGAGGCACAGAGTTCTGAATGAATGACCCCAGGTGACAGAGCTATAAAACCACTGACCTTGGGGGGCGCCTGTGGCTCAGTGAGTAGGGCGCCGACCCCATATAACGGAGGGTGGTGGGTTCAAACCCAGCCCTGGCCAAACTGCAACAAAAAACAGCCGGGCGTTTGTGGCGGGCGCCTGTAGTCCCAGCTACTCAGGAGGCTGAGGCAAGAGAATCGCCTAAGCCCAAGAGCTAGAGGTTGCTGTGAGCTGTGACACCACGGAACTCTATTGAGGGTGACAAAGTAAGACTCTGTCTCTTAAAAGAAAAAACCACTGACCTCCACACCTTGATCCCCTGCTTCTGGCTCCCTCCCTCCCCACCCCTACCCCCACCAGGCTCTTCCCTCAGTGTATGGCCACGGACCCAGCCAATGGGCTTGTTCCTAAGAGAGGGACCAGTTCTTCTAAGGCAGTGGTTCTCAACCTGTGGGTCACAACTCACAGGAACTGTATTAAAGGGCCATGGCATTAGGAAGGTTGAGAACCACTATTCTAAGGGATGCCAGCCAGCTGCTGACCAGCTCCAACTCCGGAAGGCAGTGGTTAGGGGGCTCCATGCCCCCGCCCCTCACTATAGGGGGCAGCCTGGGACTCACTCCTTCCTGCCACTCAGAGGACTCAGGTTCCAGTCTTGTACCTTACTGGCTCAGAGATGGCTGCCCTGCCAGGTGGTTTGGCCTCCTATATGCCTCCATATTTGCCTTAGAGCAGAAGGCTCTCCCTGTGTGGGCCAGTACAATATTGACAGTGAGCTTGCCATGCAGGGGGACAGGACACCATGGTCCATGCCTGTGAGAACTCCCTCTCTGGGAGGTCAGATGCTCATGACCGACAGTGCCAAAAGACGCATGCTTAGATAGCTGGTAACAGAGAGGAGGAATCAGTGAGAGGGCACTGGGGAGGGGCCTGTGATGGGGAAGACACTGAAGAGGCTTTAGAGTATGCAGAGTCCAGCAAGTGGAGGGAGGCTCAGCCAAGAAAAAAGGCAAAGAGGAGAGAAAGCAGGTCCTGGGTGGTGGCCGTGGTGGCAGGATTGACAAAAAGCAAGGAAATTGGGAATGGGCCCAATCTCACGTCCAGGCCCAAGGTCCAGCCCCTGCCTGACCACACAGCCATGCCAAGACACACTGCCTCTCTGCAGTGGGATTTGACAACCTGGGTGCAAGTCCCAGCCTTTCTGTACTAACTCAGACCAGATACTAACTCTTCCCGTGCCTGAGTGCTGTACAGAGGAGCAACAGCATGCACCTTGGTGGGCTGCTGGGAAGAAGTAAGATCACACACACAAAGGGCCAGGCAGGGCCTGGCACACCAAGCTTGTTTGCCAATGCACTGTCTCCATGGCTGTTGCTGATGTCATTGTCAGGCTCCGTTTTCTCCTACCCCCTGGGGCTGAAGGGCTCTCAGACACAGGCGCTGACCCCAGACACGGACCTGCTGGACATCAGCACACGGACCTCCTGGACATTAGCACCAGTCACCACGCTGATCCCCCACCCAGGGCTTGGCTTGTAGGGCCTGGATGGGTAGGCTGGTCGCCAGGAAAGCTCTTCTCTCACCGCTCCTGACATTTCCTCCTGAAATCCTCCGAGTTTCAGGTCAAATACTGCCTCTCCGTGAAAGAGTCCTTGAACCCTAACCCCCTCTTCTGCACCACGTCAAGACTACTAGAGGCTTCGGACACAGCGCCAGGGTCGGAGCAGTGGCTGGCAAGCGACCGGCCCGCGCGCCGGGAGGTACCGCCACCGCCACCGCGGGTGCCCGGCCCACCTCGCGGGGACACGGGCAGGGTGCGCCGCCAGGGTCCTACTCTCCCAGCCGCGGCAAGGCCGCGCAGCCTTGCCACCCTTGCGAACCGCCTACATGCCGCCACGGCCACCAGCCGGCCGAGGCCGCTCCCGGCCCTCAGCCGGGCACTCACCGCGCGGGTGCGGCCCGAACGCCACCAGCACGAAGTAGTCCGCGAGCCGCGCCATGACGAGAGACGCGGGGCGGCCCGAGGGGCGCGGGCGGGCTCCGCGGCTCGGGGTCTCGACGGCGGCGCACTCATGGCCCGGCCTCCGCCCTGGACCGAGCAGGCCGGACGTCCCGGGTCCGCTCCGCGACGGCTACAGCCCCCAGAGTTCCCGCCGCCATCTTCCCAGCCAGCCGGCCCGCCCGGCCGCGCCGTGCGCCTGCGCGGCCTCACTCCGCGCCCCTCGTAGGCGGAGCCTTCACCTGCCCCCTCCCATTGGTCTGGCTGGCGTTGGGCCCCGCCCTCCAGCTGAGGACACGACGGCGGCGCGGGAGGGTCAGCAGCTCTAGCCTAGGCTGGCTGTGAGGTGGCGGAAGGAGCGGTCCCCGGCACTGCTGGCCTTGCCATCAGTCTCCGCAAGGCGGGCGAGAGGGCTCCGGGCTCAGCCCCCGAGAGCTCCCTATCCGCGTCGGGGTCGTGTCTCAGGCTCCACGTCCCCCGTGCTGTCAGGCTGGAGGAAGGCAGGAGTCCCTGTGTAAGACTGGGCCTTAAAAAAAAGGCGCGCTCATGTCCTCTAGTAAAGAGCAAGTGTTTTGCCGGGCGGCGCCTGTGGCTCAGTGAGTAGGAAGCCGACCCCATACATTGAAGGTGGCGGGTTCAAACCTGGCCTCGACCAAACTACAAAAACAAAAATAGCTGGGTGTTGTGGCGGGCACCTGTAGTCTCAGCTACTCGAGAAGCTAAGGCAAGAGAATCGCCTAAGCCCAGGAGTTGGAGGTTGCTGTGAGCTGTGATGTCACAGCACTCTACCGAGGGCGATAAAATGAGACTCTGTCTCTACAAAAAAAAAAAAAAAAAAAGCAAGTGTTCTAAGCGTGTGAAGTACTCAGGATCCCTGACAATGGCCACTGCTGTGGCATAAGAAGGGCAAAGGAGCCAAGGACTGAATGCAAGGAGGAGAAGCCCAAGGGAGCCCACAGGCTGCTGCTGCAAGAACTGACTATTCCTTGGATTACCACCCCTATTCCACCTACGTGCAAGAACCAACCCAGAGAAGAAATGAAAGCAAATTCAGACAAGAGCTGAGGGAGAGACCTCACCAAGTTCCCCTTACTGCCCCGGGGACCCAGGCGGCACCTCTCCTCTGCCACTGTCTGTTTGCATAGCTGAGAAATCTTCCCTTTGGCCCCCACCACCACATTACTACCCCATTGAGCTTGTGTGGGAGCCAGCAGCAACCCTGGGCAAGTTCAGGCCTGGCTGTCCTTCCAGGGACTGTGAAGACCCTGAACCCAACTCATCCCATCCTCACTTTGGGAATAGTCATCTCCAGGGTCCTCAGCCTAGGGAGTCCCCATTGCTTGCAGGGGTCCTTTCCATACCATCATCCTTCCTTCATCTAAGGTTCCTCTGCCTTGGCGTCCAGCACCCACCCACAGACCCTCCTGGGCCCAACTGCCTCCCCTCTTCCAGGAACTGTGGTATCCCTAGACCCTCCTCTCACTTGAGCCGATTGAGGCTTCCTCCAGGAAGCAACTCTTCAATCCCATGGCACCCCCAGCATAGCACCCATGGCCCATCATTTTGCCAAGGTGTTGAGCTTCTTGCCTCTCTTTTTTTTTCTGTTCTCATCTAGCAAAATCCAGCCATGTATAATCCTGACCATACATCCACCCCACCCTACAAGGCATAGTGGCCACAGTGAGACCATGACACCAGCCTAGGGTGAAGGCCACACTCCTCCCCTACCCGCAGTTGCCCAGCCTGCTATTATCTGGTGAACTGTCTTCTGCTCTGCACTTTCCTCAATCCTCTGACCACTCCATCATCACCAGAGTCTCAGAGATGACTGGCTGCCCTTCATTCCCAAAGAAGACAGAAGCCAGGAGGCGTCAAGCTGCACAAGCAAACCACAGTCCTACACCCCATGCCTGTGTCTCCTTCTGGTTTCCACAGGCTCTGATCGCTGCCTCCTTCCCCTTTCACTATTAACTGTTAATACCCCCACCATACCCAACTTTTCCATCTTCACGGGATCTTTGTGATCAGAATCAAACTTAATCTCTTCCACCATAAAAACACTTAAAACAGGCTCGGCACCTGTGGCTCAGCGGGCTAAAGCGCCAGTCACGTACACCTGAGCTGGCAGGTTCGAATCCAGCCCAGGCCCGCCAAACAACAATGACGACTGCAACCAAAAAATGGCCGGGTGTTGTGGCAGGCGCCTGTAGTCCCAGCTACTTGGGAGGCAGAGGCAAGAGACTCGCTTGAGCCCAGGAATTGGAGGTTGCTGTGAGCTGTGATGCCACAGCACTCCATCCAGGGTGACAGCTTAAGGCTCTGTCTCAAAAAAAAAAAGAACACTTAAAACAAAAGCTCCCTCTATGCTGTTGGTCCAGCGATTTGCTTCTCTAGCTTTCTGTTCCACACGAACATCTCTGAAGCATACCCCAATGCAACTAGCACCACCCAGCCCTTCTGGAGCCCAGTCCCAGGTCATTCTGGACTCTACTTTCCACCTGTGTCCATGGTGGGTAGTGCTGGGGTAGACACTACATCGCTTCCCAAAAGCAGCTCCTCCAACTAAAGACAAAGGAAAGAGGCCCTTAGGTCTCCTGTTGAAGGGCATATGGAGAGTCTCGTGCCAAGAGTGCAGGGGCTGTGAGACCACAGAGGGAGCCTCTAATCCTGTTGGGAGGGGCAGGGGCTGAATAAGCAGGCAGTCTGAAGTTTGAGGCCAGAGGATGGGCCCAGGGCTGGGGGTTAAGGGGAAATGATGCAGTAATTGTTCTGTGGCCCCAGAGTCTGAAAGAAAGAGCCAGTGGGCTTGAGGCCTATGATTCTCACTGAGATGCGCCATATTTTAAAACCTTGTGAAGACAGAGAATTTTTTTATTTTTATTTTTTTTTAGTTTTTGGTCGGGGCTGGGTTTGAACCCGCCACCTCTGGCATATGGGGCTGGCACCCTACTCTGTTAAGATACAGGCACTGCTCAAGACAGAGAATTTTAATCTATCTTTCTATATTGGTGGGGTGAATTATTTGATTGCCTTTGTGTCTTGGAAGCATGTTGCTAGCTGCAGTGTGGGAGACAGGCTGAGGGCAGAGCAGCAGGGCTGCAGGAGAGGTGGCTGCAAAAATGGCGTGCCCTTCCCCTACATGACCCTCCAGAGTTGGCATATTGGATTCTGTCTTTAGCCTCTCTCTCCAATTCTCTGTGGAATTCTGCACTCACCATACCTCCTGGAATCTTGCCACCTGAAACTCCCCAAACTGTTCCAGACCTGCCCTCTCTTCAGCCCCAGGCCCACATGGCTGAACCTAACTAGACACCGGTCCCTGAGCAGCCCATAGCAGCTCAGCCTCGGCACATCCACACTTCCTCAGGACTATACACACAACCACAAGCCTCCTGTTGGCTATGGAGGAGCCCTGCCGAATTTCTCAGACCTGTCTACTATCTCCCCCTGCTATCCCTGCAACAGCCCCATACTTTCCTGCCTTCCTGGCTGCCACTCCAGCTTTTTTTTTTTTCTTTTGAGACAGAGCCTCAAGCTGCACCCTGGATAGAGTACTGTGGCATCACAGCTCACAGCAACCTCCAATTCCGGGGCTCAAGCGAGTCTCTTGCCTCCGCCTCCCAAGTAGCTGGGACTACTAGGCGCCCGCCACAACGCCCAGCCATTTTTTGGTTGCAGCCGTCATTGTTGTTTGGCGGCCCGGGCTGGATTCGAATCCGCCAGCTCAGGTGTACATGGCTGGCGTCTTAGCCCGTTGAGGAGCCTCCAGCTTTTTTTTTTTTTTTGAGACAGAGTCTCAAGCTGTCACCCTGGGTAGAGTGCTGTGGCATCACAGCTCACAGCAACCTCAAACTCTTGGGTGCAAGTGATTCTCTTTTCTCAGCCTCCCAAGTAGCTGGGACTACAGGAGCCTGCCACAATGCCGGTTATTATTTTTAGAGATGAGGTCTCACTCTGGCTCAGGCTGGTCTCAAACCCATGAGCTGAGGCAATCTGCCCATCTTGGCCTTCCAAGTGCTAGGATTACAGGTGTGAGCCACCACACCCAGTTACCACCTCTAGCTTTCTAACATAAATGTAGCTCTCCAGGCTCCCCAGCTAGTAAAAATAAATGAAGCTGTGAATATCTGCTGGAGTTTCTCTACCTTCCTCAGGACATAAACCAAGCTCTGCAGTGTGGCACATATGTATGTGAAACGCAGCACTCATCAATTTATTCATCCAGCAAATGTTTATTGAGCTCCCATTGTGTGCTCAGCAGTGGAAGCAGAGTGACCAGACAGGAGCAGGTAAGAAGGGAAGAAACACAGAGGGACACAGGAGTGGTCAGACAAGGCAAGAAAGATCTATTGGAGTGGTGAGATCCTTTCCCCTCATGGAAGACAGAACTGAGAACCAGTGACAGATACCAAGTCCAAGCCAGCAGGCAGTGGATTGGCACAAGCTTTGTGGAGAACAACTTGGCACTACCTGTTAAACACCTGCTTACCTCCAACCAGAATTTCTACTTCTAGGAAGGTGTCCTATAGAGATGCATTGATGGGCTCAAGGCAGCTGGGTTCTTGCTCTGGAAAAGATTGAAAATCAGGCCGCGCCTGTGGCTCAGCGAGTAGGGCGCCGGCCCCATATACCAAAGGTGGCGGGTTCAAACCTGGCCTCGGCGAACTGCAAAAAACAAAAAATAGCCGGGCATTGTGGCGGGTGCCTGTAGTCCCATCTACTCGGGAGGCTGAGGCAGGAGAATCGCCTAACCCCAGGAGTTGGAGGTTGCTGTGAGCTGTGTGACGCCATGGCACTCTACCGAGGGCGATGAAGTGAGACTCTGTCTCCACAAAAAAAAAAGACTGAAAATCACCTAATCGTGCATTAATAAAGGGTAAGTAAATCACAGACCACCTACATATTGGAGTAGGACCAAGTATAAGAAAGAATGAGGGTCTCTGTATTTATATACACTCTTACCTTTATATGCACATGGGTGTGACACAACAATGGGCTGTGTCCAGGAGAGGTTGGCCAGGAGTGAGGCTCCTACCCAGACCCAGGAGAGGGATCCAAAGCCTGTGGTAGTGCAGGGGAGGCGTGTCTTAACAAAAACCATGTAATACTTTGGTAGAAACCTTTAGCAGTAAAGCTGCTGGAGAACCTTGAAGGAGTGGGGAACTGTCCCTGAAGGGAACCCAATGGCCAGGCCACAGCTGGGTGCCTGCAGATTCTCAGGGTCCTTCCCTTGGGGAACAGCCTGACTTACTACTGGCCCCTCATCCCCAAGCCTGGGAGACGCAGCCCCACCAGGCTCCGGAACTGTGTCCCCCACCAGAAGACTGGAAAGTGATGCTGGTAGCCGCTGGGGGTCCCAGCAGGCAGGGAACCTTCTTGCCGCGCCCAGGGAAGCCGCCCCTCAAGGTAGGCCTGGCAGGCCGCTTCTCAGGAGCGCCCACTGCTCTTCCCAGCAGGACCTGGAAGGCATCTGGCGCGCGCCGGGCCTTGGCCGTGCGTCCACCTCCGCCTCTGAGAGGATGACAACACGTTGAGCTTTGGGGGTGTGGCCCCAGGCTGGTCCTTTTAGGACCCCAGACAGCCAGCGCTGGCACCCGCACTACCCAGCACACCCTGCTCTGTGCTCAGGGACTTGCCTGTAGACCTCAGACTCCAGACCCCCTGGTCACCTGGCCCTAGGAGACGCGTGCATCGATGGACACGGGTGGCCAGCCCGCACACACCATTCCTGGCACCCCTGACGTGAAGAGCTTACCAAGGTGCGGCAGGAGTAGCTCCGGACTAAGGCTGCTCCCCATCTGCCCGCTTGTTGCCCCCTCTGCCCAGCCCTGCCTCCATGTCTCATATTCTGACCCTCGTTTGCATCAGTCTCCTCTACCTGCTGCTCCTGGGCGTGCTGGCCCGCGGCCTGGGCAGAGACCCGAGGTTCATCAGACCCCAGTGAGTGCGGCGCCTGGACCAGCCAGGACCCCCAGCCCTAGCAGGGACCCATAATGCCTGGGGAAGTCTACCTCCCTCCACCCTTTCACCTGCTGTTAGGGCTAACCTCTCAAATCAAGGGCCAACCGCCCACACACCTTTAGCGACTCCTGAGCAGGGCAGTTGGCCTCTTTTGACCTCCCCACCTAAGGTGGTGGTCCCTCCAACACGCTTGTTGGCAGAGCTGCCCCTTTATCCAGAGAGCTCTGCTGGGGGAAGCTGGGCTGGAAGGAACCCCAGTTGCACCACTGATCACCCTAAGGGAAGAGCCAAGGGGGAGTTACCCTGAGTCCTGAGAGCAGAGACCCACAAAGGCCAGGGTGACCTTTGCCCAGGGAGGTACTGGTCAGTAAAACAGGGGACCTATACTACTGAGACAGCCGAGCTGCCAGGACCCAGCTCAGGAGGGACCTAGGCTTCCCCTGGCAATCATCCCAGGCCTGTGTGGAGGGGAAAGTGGGTGGTTTGAGGCTTTGAAAAGTAGTTTGAAAGGCTGAGCTCCTAAGTTTGTATCCTCTATTCCTCTCTGCAGGGAGCCCCCAGGCCTGCAGCCCTGGCACCCTGCACCCCATCCTGTGATCTAGAAGTTTCACCAGGGCCCCCAGCCACAGAGGAGTGCCAGCCTGGCCCTTGCCATGGGTCAGCCACTCCAAGACGGTGGCAGGCGACACTCAGGTCCCCGAAGACACCTGGGCTCCTACAGGCCCAGGGCCCCACTGCCATGGGTGGGCTGTGTGCAGAATCTCAGCCACTGCCTGTGACAGCTTGTGGGACCAGCCAGCAGGCAGGATTCAGCTCCTGTGGACCCTAGCAGCACCCCATCTGAGGTGCTACATCTAATACCAGAGCCATAGCTGAGCCCCGCCCAGTCCTTCCCAGCTCCTGCAGACTGCAGGTCCTACAGCAACTACATTAGAATGACTTTGGAAACACAAACCCATGTACTTGTGTAGGTCAGGCCAGCCTACAAGCAGAGTGGCCAGCAGCAGCAATGCTGAAAAGAGTTTCCAAAGGGAAGAGTTTGCCCACGGAAGTGGAACAGAAGCTAGGGAGGGTCCTAAACACAAAAGGCCACCACTGGGTGAGTGCGGAAGAGGCTGAACTGGCTGGATGTGCCCTCCCTTGAGGGTCCAGTAGGTTGAAGCCCTACTTAGGCCCTGGACTGCTGCATAGTTGACCCTTCAGGATGCCTGACCTATGGTCTACAGCCTCTCCCTCCATGCCCTTGAGACAGGAGGGGAGGCAGGGAGAGGACATGATGCTGGGATTCCCTAGGGTCATGAAGGGGCCTCTGTGCTGTGATATAGACCCCTCCTGCTTCCTCTCCGTGTGGACAGACGAAGGGTCTGAGCAGTTCAGGAGCTACCCTTGTGGTGTCCTGGTGTCCTGGGGCTGAACAGACACCCCTCTACCCTCAGACAGGGTGAGGCTGAGGTGAAGGCAAGACCTCTAGCCCAAATAAATCACTTAAGTAAGATCCAGCCCACTTTAAAGGGGCTGGAGGCTGAACGTGGTGGCTCATGCCTGTAATCCCAGCACTTGGGAGACTGAGGTGGGTGGATTGCCTGAGCTCGCAGGTTTGAGACTAGCCTGAGTTAGAGCAAGACCTCTTCTCTAAAAATAGCCAGGTGGTGTGGCAGGCACTACTTTGGAGATTGAGGCAAGAGAATCGCTTAAGCCCAGGAGTTTGAGGTTACTATAAACTATGACGCTACAGCACTCTACCCAGGGCTACAGCTTGAGAACTTGTCTCAAAATAAATAAATAAATAAATAAATAAATAAATAAATAAATAAATAAATACCAGTGCCTGTGGCTCAGTGGGTGGGGCGCTGGCCCCATATACTGAAGGTAGAGGGTTCAAACCTGGCCCTGGCCAAACTGCAATAAAAAAAATAGTTGGGCATGGGTGGCACCTGTGGCTCAGTGAGTAGGGCGCTGGCCCGATATACTGAGGGTGGCAGGTTCAAACCTGGCCCCGGCTAAATTGCAACAAAAAAATAGCTGGGTGGCTCGGCGCCTGTGGCTCAACGGGCTAAGGCGCCAGCCATGTACACCTGAGCTGGCAGGTTCGAATCCAGCCTGGGCCCGCCAAACAACAATGACAGCTGCAACCAAAAAAACCAAAAAAAATGGCCGGGCGTTGTGGGGGGCGCCTGTAGTCCCAGCTACTTGGGAGGCGGAGGCAGGAGATTCACTTGAGCCCAGGAATTGGAGGTTGCTGTGAGCTGTGATGCCATAGCACTCTATCCAGGATGACAGCTTGAGGCTCTGTCTCAAAAAAAAAAAAAAAAAAAAAATAGCTGGGCATTGTGGTGGGAGCCTATAGTCCCAGCTACTTGGGAGGCTGAGGCAAGAGAATTACCTGAGCCCAGGTAGAGTGCCGTGGTATCACAGCTCACAGCAACCTCCAACTCCTGGTCTTAAGTGATTCTTTTGCCCCAAGTAGCTGGGACTACAGGTGCCCACCAGAACGCCGGGCTATTTTTTTTCTTTTTTTGTATTCTTTTCTTTTCTTTTTTTTCTTTTGCTTTTCTTTCTTTCTTTCTTTCTTTTTTTTCTTTTCTGGCTTTTTTTTTGTTGCAGTTTGGCCAGGGCTGGGTTTGAACATGCCACCCTCGGTATATCGGGCCAGTGTCCTACCCACTGAGCCACAGGCACCGTCCAATAGCCAGGCATTGTGATGGGCATTTGTAGTCCCAGCTACTGGGGAGGCTGAGGCAAGAGAATCACTTATGCCCAGGAGTTTGAGGTTGTTGTGAACTATGATGCCATGACACTCTACCAAGGGTGACAAAGTAAGACTCTTTCTCAAAAATAAATAAATAAATAAATAAAGGGGCTGGAGCCAGCCAGACAAGGGTGAGGCTCCATGAGGAATCCAGGCTTGCCCGCCCTCTGCACCTAAGTACAAGCTGTTCCCTCTGCCAGGAAGCCTCCCCCAACACCTGGCATCAACCAGGCCCCCAGGCTTTGAGCGCGAGCCACTACACAGGCTGCCAGGTCCCCAAGAGGCTTACTCTTGCCCTCTGTGTCCCAGGCAGTATCAGAGGTTACAGGGATCTAATGGGACGAGGCATAGGGCCAGGAGCCCAGCCCCACAGAACAGTGAGCCAAAGAGCCACAAGCCTGCCCCTGAGGTTCTCCTCCTTGTGCTCCTTCCAGGGCAGGGACCACCTGGCCCAAGATAACTCATCTTCCCTTCCTTCCATCTCGCCCTGCTGGAGGCCTGGGTGTGCTGGGAGATGAGTAGAGGGTGGTCAGTGTCTTGGGGAGCACAGCAGGGCAGTCCAGTAGGCTGCTTAAAAGAGCTGTCAGGGGCAGCGCCTGTGGCTCATCGAGTAGGGCGCTGGCCCCATATACCGAAGGTGGTGGGTTCAAACCCAGCCTCGGCAGAGCTGCAAAAACAGAAAAATAGCTGGGCGCTGTGGTGGGCGCCTGTAGTCCCAGCTACTCGGGAGGCTGAGGCAAGAGAATCGCCTAAGCCCTGGAGTTGGAGGTTGCTGTGAGCTGTGTGATGCCACGGCACTCAACCGAGGGCGATAAAGTGAGACTCTGTCTCTACAAAAAAAATAAATAAATAAAATAAAATAAAATAAAAAGAGCTGTCAGTCTGGGTTAGGTGTGAGGACACCCAGGATTTTCCAGTAGAACAACCTAGAGTTGCCAAGTCCCTAAAGCCCAGAGCCCACAGGAGGCACAGCTAGGGCAGTCCAGCCCAAAAGCAGCTGAGAGAGGCTGGAGCTAGTGTGCATAGAGGCTGGAGAGGCCAGGCCAGGGCCTCAGAGTCCGGTGCCCTGTGGCCACTGAAGGGTGTTAGCAGAGGCAGGCAGGGCATGCACAGCCAGGGGCAGTGAGGGTGAGGGTGCTGGGGTGCAAGGGGGGTCCAGGGCAGTGAGGGTGGGAGTGCTGGGCTGCAGGGGGTCCAGGGGCATGCTGGGAGGGTCAGTGGTTCACCATTCCCTCAGCTCAACCAGGACGTTCCTCAATGCCCCCCTTCTCCCTGGGCTCTGGGCAAAGTCCACCCCCCACCCTCTGTACCTCAGTACAAGCTGATCCCTCTGCCAGGAAGCCTCCCCCAACACCTGGCATCAACTAGGTCCCCAGGCTTTGAGCGCGAGCCACTACACAGGCTGCCAAGTCCCCAGGAGGCCTTACTCTTGCCCTCTGCATCCCAGGCAGTGTCAGGAGGGCCCCTCATGGCCCTCAACATTGCGCCCGGCTTGAAGCTGGTCCCCTGGGGTGCTGTAGTGCCACTTACAGCCCAGCAGCCAGGCAGCACCTGCACCCCACCTTTCCCACACCTCTAGGTGCTCTGGCCAAAGCCTCTCCCCTCCCCTCAGGCCCTCATTTGAAAACCATGAGCCTCTCCCCTGCCCCCTGTGGCCTGGCCATGCAGCTGAGCATGTGTGACAGGGCTCACTGGGACACACTTGAGGATACAGCGCTGCCCCTTGGGGCTGATATTCCAGAGTGGCTAGAGTGAGGAGGGGAGGAAGGGGAAGGAGCCTCTGGAGGGGTCAGGTGGGGATAAGCATGAGGGACAGGGTACAGTGTGCTGTTTTATTGATTGATTGATTGATTGATTGATTTTTTATGTTGAGACAGAGTCTCAAGCAGTCGCTCTGGGTAGAGTGCTGTGGTGTCACAACTTGTAGCAACCTCAAACTCTTGGGCTTACGCGATTCTCTTGCCTTAGCCTCCCAAGTAGCTGGAACTACAGGCACCTGCCACAACGCCCGGCTATTTTTTTATTGCAGTTGTCATTGTTGTTTTAGCTGGCCCAGGTGCCAGCTAAACCCGCCTGCCTCTATGTATGTAGCTGGTGCCCTACCTACTGAGCTACAGGCGCTGCCCTGCTATTTTATTTATTTATTTATTTGGCAGTTTTTGGCCGGGGCTGGGTTTGAATCCACCACCTCTGGCATATGGGGTGGGCGCCCTACTCCTTTGAGCCACAGGCGCCACCCCCTGCTGTTTTATTTTTAATTAATTTTTTTTTTTTTGAGACAGAATCTCACTCTGTCACCCTGGGTAGAGGGCCGTGGCGTCATAGCTCAGAACAACCTAAAACTGCCTCAACCTCCTGAGTTGCTGAGACTACAGATGCCCACCACAATGCCTGGCTAATTTTTCTGTTTTTAGTAGAGACAGGGTCTCACTCTTTTTTTTTTTTTGTAGAGACAGAGTCTCACTTTATCACCCTCGGTAGAGTGCCATGGCATCACACAGCTCACAGCAACCTTCAGTTCCTGGGCTTAGGCGATTCTCCTGCTTTAGCCTCCAGAGTAGCTGGGACTACAGGCGCCCACCACAATGCCCAGCTATATTCTTGTTGCAGTTCGGCTGGGGCCGGGTTTGAACCCGCCAACCTCGGTATATGGGGCCAGGGCCCTACTCACTGAGCCACAGGCACCGCCCAGGTGCTGGTCTCATACTCCTGAGCTCAAGCGGTCCACCTGCCTCTGCCTCCCAGAGTGTTGGAATGGCTCATGCTTGGCCTATTTTTAATTTTAAATATTTTTTTTTTTTTTTTTTTTGGAGGCAGGGTCCTGCTCTTATCTAGGCTAGACAGCAGTGGTGGGGGTCACAGCTCACTTTATTTTTTTTATTTTTTATTTTTGTAGAGACAGAGTCTCACTTTATCACCCTCGGTAGAGTGCCGTGGCGTCACACTGCTCACAGCAACCTCCAACTCCTGGGCTTAGGCAATTCTCTTGCCTCAGCCTCCCGAGTAGCTGGGACTACAGGCGTCCGCTACAACGCCCAGCTATTTTTCTGTTTTGCAGTTTGGCCGAGGCTGGGTTTGAACCCGCCGCCTTCGGCATATGGGGCCGGCACCCTACTCGCTAAGCCACAGGTGCCGCCCCACAGCTCACTTTAGTCTCAAACTCTCG